>CM050426.1:0-207500 GCA_027564155.1 Gymnocypris eckloni scoliostomus
CATTATTGTAATTTATTATGTCTAAATTTCTGTCATCTGAACATCTTTCATCTGATATATTTACTTTAAAGATGTGGTCAATCAGAAATCCTGTAGAAGACAATATCTCCGTTTGCATTGAACTCGGAGCATCATAACTGTGCAGATGTTTATGCTCAAACAGCAACATTACACAATAACTAAAGTTAAAAACGTGAAATCATAATCAATGACCTCTTTAAGTACCCCTGAGATTTTTAAATAAATATTTCAATAATTCAGTATCACATTTGCATGTTCACAGTTCTCTGACATTGGTTAATGGTTAAATGGCATGCAGGTAAACATAAAATATTTCTTATTTTTAGTAAGTTAATTATTTGATTTAATATTTTAAATTGATTTGTTTTAATTTGACATTTTATGATTGAATTACATGTTTGCCTTTCATTAAACTCACAACCCCCCGCAGTTCCTTTATGAACCACGGTTTAGGAAACCTTGATGTAATATAATATTTAATGCACTTGTTAATTACAATGAAAGGAATATATTTTCTCACTCTTTGTATTTTTACATCATTATGGTCCAAGAGTATTTTGTTTAAATCAATGTGATAAACGATTTAGGTCAAAAGTAATCCAAAAGTAATCTAAAAGTAATCAGATTATATTAGCTAACATGTGTAATGTAATGGATTACTGTCACGGTACACACGGGATCCAGGAACGAGGAGACGAGGATTGTGACAAACAGGGTATTTAATGAAGAACAAACGGAGGAGATACAGGAACACCGAAGGACATCTATACAGGTTTGCACGCTGACATTAATAATAATCCACAGGTAACATGAGGCAGAACAGACTATAAATAGGAGACATAACTAGAGACACCTGGGACATAATCAAGACACAGACGGAGACTAATAAACTAATGATGGGGAACAGGAAGGACCATATAAGGGTGAGGAAACAAAGGCAGAGGAAGACAAAGTTCTGACATTACCCCTTTCCAATAGGCCCCGGCCGATGACATCGAAAAGGGAGGGGGTGGGCGCCTGGAGGCCTCAAAGACTTGGAGACCGGACAGGTGACCTCCAGGGCGGTGCCTGCCCGGGACCCATGGCGGATCCGGGGACTCAGGCGGCCACGGGCGGAGCAGGGTGCTCGGGCGGCCATGGCGGAGCAGGGAACTTGGGAGGTTATGGAGGGTAGCCCCCAAAAATTTCTTGGGAAGCTCCCATCTCAGGGGCGCTCGAAGCGCAGAAGGGTGCTGGACAGGACCAGCGGAGGCCAAGGAGCTGGACGGACCAGCGGAGGTAAAGGTGAGCTGGACGGGACCAGCAGAGGCCCAGGTGAGCTGGACGGACCAGCGGCCAAGGTGAGCTGGACGGACCAGCGGTGGCCCAGGTGAGCTGGACGGGACCAGCATGGGCCAAGGTGAGCTGGACGGACCAGCGGAGGCAAAAGTGAGCTGGACGGGACCAGCGGAGGTAAAGGTGAGCTGGACGGGACCAGCGGAGGCCCAGGTGAGCTGGACGGGACCAGCGTGGGCCAAGGTGAGCTGGACGGGACCAGCGGAGGCCCAGGTGAGCTGGACGGGACCAGCGGAGGCAAAGGTGAGCTGGACGGGACCAGCGGAGGCCCAGGTGAGCTGGACGGAACAACTCCTGGGGCGCCTGGAAGCGCAGACTTTCGTGGGCGCTCGGGTAGCGCTGACTCTCGCGGGCATTCGGGTTGCGCGGAGCCTCGGGGGCGCTCGGGGAGCGCAGAAGGGGCGCTGGACGGGACCAGCGGAGGCCAAGGTGAGCTGGACGGGACCAGCGGAGGCCAAGGGGAGCTGGACGGGACCAGCGGAGGCCCAGGTGAGCTGGACGGGAACAACTCCTGGGGGCGCTCTGGAAGCGCAGACTTCGTGGGCGCCGGGTAGCGCTGACTCGCGGGCATTCGGGTTGCGCGGAGTTTCGGGGCGCCGGGAGCGCAGAAGGGGCGGTGGACGGACCAGCGGAGGCCAAGGTGAGCTGGACGGGACCAGCGGAGGCCAAGGGAGCTGGACGGGACCAGCGGAGGCCAAGGGAGTTGGACGGGACCAGCGGAGGCCAAGGGAGTTGGACGGGACCAGCGGAGGCCAAGGGAGCTGGACGGGACCAGCGGAGGCCCAGGGAGCTGGACGGGACCAGCGTGGGCCAAGGTGAGCTGGACGAGACCAGCTGAGGCAAAGGTGAGCTGGACGGAACCAGCGGAGGCTGGGGAGCTGGACGGGACCAGCGGAGGCAAGGTGAGCTGGACGGGACCAGCGGAGGTAAAGGTGAGCTGGACGGAACCAGCGGAGGCCCAGGTGAGCTGGACGGGACCAGCATGGGCCAAGGTGAGCTGGACGGGACCAGCAGAGGCAAAGGTGAGCTGGACGGAACCAGCGGAGGCCAAGGGAAGCTGGACGGGACCAGCGGAGGCAAAGAGTGAGCTGGACGGGACCAGCTGAGGCAAAGGTGAGCTGGACGGACCAACTCTTGGGGCGCTCTGGAAGTGCTGACTCACGTGGCGCCGGGTGGCGCTGACTCTCGTGGCGCCAGGTGGCGCTGACTCGTGGGCACTCGGTGGCTCTGACTCTCGTGGGCGCTCGGGTAGCGCTGACTCGTGGTTGCTGTGGAAAGCACTTGTGAGGAACAGGCACCGGAGGGCGCTGGCGAGGAGCAGGCACCGGAGGGCGCTGACGAGGAGCAGGCACCGGAGGGCGCTGGCAGGAGCAGGTGCTAGAGAGCGCTGGTGAGGAGCAGGCTCTGGGTCTGGGCTCCAAACCATCCCTCAAAACTACTAAAATACCCAGGGTACCTGGGGCGCTGGTAGCGCGAACTGGCCGGAACCAGTGGAGAAGACGGGCTGGGCAGGACCAGCGGCGAAGAAGATGAGCTGGGCGGAGCCAGCAGAGACACCAGCGGGCTTCCGTTTGCCGCGAACGGTGACGGGCTCGTGCTAGCCGCGGACAGCGGCAGACTTCCCGCAAACGCCGGGCTCGGTGAGCTGCAGACGCCGGTGATCTCCATCTTGTTTCGGGTGGATTATTCTGTCACGGTACACACGGGGATCCAGGAACGAGGAGACGAGGATTGTGACAAACAGGGTATTTAATGAAGAACAAACGGAGGAGATACAGGAACACCGGGAAGGACATCTATACAGGTTTGCACGCTGACATTAACAATAATCCACAGGTAACATGAGGCAGAACAGACTATAAATAGGGAGACATAACTAGAGACACCTGGGACACAGACGGAGACTAATAAACTAATGATGGGGAACAGGAAGGACCATATAAGGGTGAGGAAACAAAGGCAGAGGAAGACAAAGTCTGACAATTACGTTACTGACAACAATTTGCTTCACATAATTTGGAATCAGTAACGGTTTACAATTTGTGAGTAATCCACCCAGCTCTGTTTATATACAAAATGGAATTGATGCATATGCCTAAATCGCATAGCAATTGTAACAATAATGTTGATTTAATAAATAAACAAATAAATAATTTCTCATTTTGTCCATTTTCTAAAATTAATATTTTTTTCTGCTTTCATATTCATTTCAATTAAAGTTTGACTATAGAGTTTTTATTATTTATTATTCTTATTATTTAATTTGAGAAAATGGACAAAATAATAAAAAATTTATTTGTTTGTTTGATAGTTTTGTAACACACCAGACAGCCAGGGGTCGTGACACGATAATAAAGCGCGCTCTCCAGCTGAAACGCTTTCAGCACATAATAAACGGATGTAGGGTGCACCGTTAAAAACCCCGAGCCTCCTCCCAGCGGCCGTCTCTACAGTATCTCTGCCAGACAGTGCGGTATGAAGCAGAACCACAAACACTTCATCCGAGCGCCAGAGATTTGCCCCGACCTGCCGACACTACATGTTTGTGTTTCACTTTCCTGAGTAAATGTTTTGATTGAGAGCTGGTTACTATTATGATAGTCACACGCTCCTTGTAGTGGTGCGGCTGCCGATGTGCTGACGGATGTCTGACTGCTTCTAACAGAGAAAGCAGCGGCCTGAGAAAGAGAAGCTGTCATCAGCGCTGCCGTTACAGCCTAGACTACAGGCCACTGCAGGGAACACAGAGCCTCTCTCAGACTCACACACACGCACGTACACATACACATACACACACATGTTGTTTTTTATGGTTTATGGGGACTCTCCATAGGCATAATGGTTTTTATACTGTACAAACTGTATGTGCTATTGCCCTACACCTACCCTACACCTAAACTTAGCCCTCACAGGAGACGGTGCATTTCTACTTTCCCCCCAAAAAACGCACACTGTATGATTTATAAGCATTTTAAATTATGGGGACACTGAAAATGTCCTCATAAATCACCTTCTCCTTGTAATACCTATGTCATACCCATGTCATTATACAAATTTGTGTCCTCATAAACCACATAAGCATGCACACAAACACGCACACGCACACACTCACACTCACACACACACACACACACACAAACTCACGCTCACACACACACGCACGCACACACAAACACGCACACACACACACACACACACACACACACACACACACACACACACACACACACACACACACACACACACACAAACACGCACACTCACTCACTCACTCACTCACTCACTCACTCACTCACTCACACACACACACACACACACACACACACACACACACACACACACACACACACACACACACACACACACACACAGCATGCAAAACATCACACACATCTTGCAAAAGCAAACACTTCTTTGAAAAATGTTTCAACTCTTCTAAAATTGTTATTTTTGCATAGTAACTCACAAACATAAAATAATTAGCCACATACACGCCACACTACACACAGATGTGAAAAATGTGAAACACTACTTTCATGTGTCTTTTGCACATAAGTTTGTCACAGCGCTCACACATACTGTACATGCATATGCATATATACACTGAATATACAGTATTAAGACTGATGAATTTTACACAGCAACCAAACTGAATCAATACTGAACTGGCTTGAGCTGTAGAATGACACTATTGACTTGCTACAATTCTTGGCTTTGCAGCAGAATGTTAATTTGATACTATTGTGAAATAATCTATATTGTATAAAGCACTTTAGAAATAAAGTTGACTTTCTGACTCGGCTTGTATGCATGCTTGAATGCAAATATATATATATATATATATATTTACTGAATATGCAATACAACACAGATGCATATTCAGTGTGTGTGTGTGTGTGTGTGTGTGTGTGTGTGTGTGTGTGTGTGTGTACTGAATATGCATATGAGCCAAGTGAGAAACTCAGCTTTATTTATAAAGCACTGTGTACAATATAGTAATGTAAACAGAAATGCAAGGGTGTAAAAATTGTTTCATATTTTAAAAAAGAGTTTGGATTACTAAGTGAACAAATGATGTCTAAGTGTTTTCACACATGGTCTCTGTGTAGCTCATCAGTAAATGAGTGTTTTGTTAAAATGGCAGTGTTTCCAATGTTAAATAAAAGAGCTGTTAATTTCTAATGATGTGTGTAATGTAGAGAACTGTGTTTTTTTACAATATCACACTGAGTTTAAAGCATGTAATTGGTTATAGTTTTACAGACTTGGTCTAAAGATTAGGGTTATGAGTGAATGGTTTCATTAAGTGAGCCTCACGTTTTACTTTTAGTGTCTAAGCAATTTAAAAAACTGTAATATCATATCAAACAGTCTTGTAGTGGCACCTACTGGACAAAGAAAAATATGGATAACGATAATGAAACTATTTTTAGAACCACTGCATTTTATTCATAATTCATCTGATTTTCTCCAGTTATTACAGTTTTTCTCAATTGTTTACACACAAATTCTGGTACTTGAGACACAATGACCACAACATGTAACTCATTCACCAACCCCCTGAACCAATTCTGCTAAACTACAAGCACAGTTCCTGCTTCACACTCAAATTGCGTTCTAAAACACACTTTTTTTCAAAACACTATACACAATTCTCTGCTTTTGGCACAATTTTCATGCAGAAAATATCTTGTTTTCACAAGGAACACACTGCCATTCAAATATGCACACTGACTCATCACAAGGGCAAACACCCGTCACACAGTTTTACAATTAGCAATCAGAGCTTTAGCATAAAAGGGCAACAGGTGAGCTCTTCTGTTTTGGAGCAATGGATGCCAACATTGGAAACAGAGACAGAGCCAGAGGAGTGAGAGTAAGAGGAGGAGGGCGGGAGGACGAGGACGAGGAAGGCCAAGGACCGTAATCTCTGATGAGATCCGAGCCACTTTGGTTGATCATGTGGTCAACATGGTCTAACAATGAGGAGGCTGGGCAAGAGTACAGCCACATTTGAGCAGGTACACTGTAGCATCCATCATCCGGACTTTCCGAAATGAGAATAGGTAAGAAATCTACTCTCACTAGAAAATTGCAGTACTGCATATCAATACAGTACTCAATGAGTACAGTAGTACAGTATTGCCTGTGGACTGTTCTGTAGGACTGTAAAAATACTGTAAAGTATGTTTCAAGTATTTAGGAAATGTATACCTACTTTGTATTTACAGTATTTTACTATTTGTTTGGCAGAACTGAAAGATTACCAACACAAGGTGGTCGGAACGTGTTCTGTCTCCTGAACAGGAAACTGAAATCATGAACATGGTCCTAGAAAACAGCGCCATAACATTACGGCAAATACAAAGAAAAATAATAGAAAACAATGACATGTTTCAAAATACTGATAGGGTAAGCTTATCAACACTGGACCGTGTCTTGCGCAGAAATCATCTCAGGATGAAGCAGGTCTACAGGGTGCCATTTGAACGCAATTCAGAAAGAGTCAAAGAATTGCAATATAACTATGTGCAAGTGAGTCCCACAATTGATGCATACTCTCAACACTGTATACAGTAAATTCTTCTGTTGTTTTGTATGTAGTGTATGTGCAACTTTGTGTTGGTTGGGAATGGGATGTACACTGTGTACATTGTTTTTGCAGGAAAAAAATAATAAAATTTACCGTGTATTTGTGTGTTCTGAGTATAAAAAACAATATTCTCAAATATGTTACAACACACGTATGTTTTTACTGTCTGTAGTAAGTGTAACACTGAACCAAAAAAAGGCCTAAGCCATTATGATAAATGGAGAAGAAGTGTTTTACATTCATCATAGTGTTACATTGAGCACATCAGTGTTCAGCTGGTTCTTATAAATGTCTAAACATATGATGGTTTGTGTGTGTCATTTGAAAACAAAATCCCATTTTGAGAAGAAATAACATTGTTTTGAATGTAAAGTTTCATTTTGCAGGAGAATTGAGGGGTTTTGCCCATTGTGTGTGTTTTTTTGGATTTGTGTAGAGTTCTGAGAATATGAGGCATGCTTTCAGAAAATGTGTGTAAACAATTGAGAAAAACTGTAATCACTCATAAGGGCATACAGGCTTGATCTGCTTTTTTTCTGCAGAAAAAAAGAAATAAATTCACATCACAACATTTGTGAGGGCAGTGAATATAGTATAGTCTTTTCAAAACAAAAGTAATAGTTCACATTATCACCATAGATTATAGTTAAGTATATGGTAAAAAACAACAATGGAAGTTTATAGGTGTTATAGATGGATACTATTGTATTACACAAATGTGGGACATACTATCACGTCACACAACTGCGTCTTTAATAGAGGGCTCTGTCGCATCTGTAAACTGACTGTAATCATCTTGTCACTGTTAACATCCTCCCCATTTAATGTGGAAATTTACATTTCCTACCGTATTAGAGAGAAAAGAAGTAGCTCGATGATCTGTCAGTCGTGGGTCTTTCATGCGGAGAACTCATATGTTCTGCATAATGATGCATTTAAAAGTTAACGACCAAATGGATGTTTATAAAAGTTCACATTGCTGTTGCAGATTAAATATAACACGCATAACAATAAATAAATATTTTTTACCAGGTTAAATGTTGATTATTAGTAACTCAAACCCCTTGTTGCAAACCTATCTACCCAACGCTCGATCAGGCGCATCCGCCACGTTTGTAGTGTTTATAACTCGTTTTATACGTGTTTGTAGTTCCAGACAGAATCCTTCTCCAAAGCGCAATGGATTGTTGGCAATTTTAGCCGAGTGTGCACGGATCCACACTTCAAAAATCGAGCTGAAATAGTAGATCATCCGGGGACTTTTGGCATACTCTTTTTAACATACTATGCTTTAGAACACACTTATTGTAATCTCACATACTATTTAGGATGGATAGTATGAACATTGAGACGCAAGGTAGCCGTTGTTTGGATCGGCAGGCGCGCTAGTAGATCCCAGAGCGGGTTGATCATGGCTCTGTCGAGAGCACTCAGACGTTGTCAGAGGATTTTATCCTGGATTCCTGTTATTATCATCTCCTCTGTGGTTCTCTGGTCGTATTACGCGTATGTCTTTGAGCTGTGCTTCGGTAAGATTTCACAGCGGACTCGTTTCAATAGTGCTAATGGTTGTTCGTCTGTAACAAGGAAGTATCATGTAACGTTATCGTTATAGCCGACAGTAGCTCGTCAGTTTGTTTTTGTTATTATCGCACAAACTAAATCGGGATGACTCTTTTAAATACCTCTGATATTGCGTTATTTACATGGACTGTGTCTCAAAACCCAGTGAGCTGTCTGACTAGACACTTTAAACAGCATTACCACAGTGATGCCGTGCCATTTCTGTCTAGTTAGGCAAGTCACAAGGTGTTGAGACATTGATCCTGATTCTGTGTTTTTCAGTGACCCTCAGTAATCATCTGGAGAGAGGTAAGAGATCTACACTTTCCTCTGCTAGACAGAAAGCTGAGCTTGTGAATGGGCTTTTGTTGAAAATGTCATGTTTTCAAGGGGTTAGTTTGTACAACACATCCACAAAACAGTACAAATCAAGTGGGCAACTGTGATTCTGTGTGTCAGCGGATGACTAAAGTGACTGTTACTAGTTCTAATGTGTGTTTTTCCACAGTGGCGTATTTGTTGATATTCCACGTGTGCTTTATAATGTTCTGTTGGACCTATTGGAAGGCCATCTTTACTCCACCATCTACACCGTCTAAACAGGTGCCTGTGATTTAAGGTTTCTGTTTAAGATTGTAATATTTGTTTCTAAAATAGTGTTTATAAGGATCTGAATGTGGGAGTAAAACCTGGAGAAAAAAATGAGTAATCAAATAATTTGTAATCCTGGTTTATTTGGTACACTTGTTTTATGAAACAGGCCCCTGTAGTTCATATTCTACCCCAAATTATTTGATTTCTCATATTTATTTTTGCGTACATTTTGATAATTATAGTTTTTTTTTCAACTGCTTACACACACAATATTTCCTTGTCACACAAGTTTCTGAAAGCTGACACTCAAACAGCAGACGCACACACCAACTGTACAAAACCAGACTAATGCTCAGCCTTTTACTAACGCCAGGAATTAATATTATGGCAAAGGTGTTTGCTTTTTGATATTTTGAATGCAGTGCATCGTTTTGCAAGAGATGGGAGGCATTTTGCATTGTGTGTGCAATTCTTGGATTTGTGTTTAAAGTGGGAAAAAAAGGCAAAGTTTTGAAAAATGTGTTAGCAGCTGCAAAAAAACGAACTGCGTAATATCCATCATAACAAAGCCGTTCTAAATGATGGTGGTACTGCTTTTTTACCACTGCATTTCTGGAATCTCTTGGGGCCAGATGCATAAACTTTGCCTCTGTTAAGACAGTGGATGTGTTCGACTTGAAGCGGCGCTGCACAGAATGACATCAAAGTACCGCGATAACAATAAGAGCAGATGCATCATTATGCATTCTAATCACTCTCGCGATACTTTGATGTCATTCACTGATTATTCTGCTCAGCGCCGCTACTGAGGCCCTGTCCCAAATGGCACCCTAAACCCTCACGGTCTTCCTCTGAGTCCGCACTTTTGTGACGTAATGCCGCTTTGACTGTCGGGTACAAGTCTGCTGCGAGCTCGCCCCAGTGTGGGCTTGGCAGAAGTGCGGATTGAGGGCACATAATGGCTGCAAAGGGGGTGCTCGTGAGCAAAGGGGGTGCTCTATCATTTTCTTTGTTTTCTCCTCTAGTTCCATTTATCATACAGTGATAAAGAGCGGTATGAGATGGAAGAAAGGCCAGATGCTCAGAAGCAGATTCTCACAGAAATCGCCAAGAACCTCCCCATCTTCACGCGCGCTCAGTCAGGAGGTAACAGACACCTGCCAGTGCCTATGTTTCCATCCTCCTATATCTGGATACAATTATGGAGTGACAAAAATGAGATACCCAAAAAACCTTTGACTGTAATATGAAAAAAAAAAATCATGTGTAACTCCCATCATCTAGTGTTTAGATTTTTGTACTAGAAATGTATACAAGTTAACCATTATTTAATTAAATTGTTTATAAGTCGCTTTGGATAAAAGCGTCTGCTAAATGACTAAATAAATAAATAATTACTCCTTTGCATATCTAAACCTAACATTTTAGAAAACTTGTAATACAAATTTTTTGCAATTATCAATGTAATCAATCAACTGGGTAAGGTGAAAACTGTTTTTTTTATTACCCTATTCACCTGCAGTGTCTCACCTTTATTCGCAGATGTTTTCTGCGATATTCCAGTTTTGCACATAAGTTTAATTGAAATATTTGGAAGGAAACATGGCTAATAATGTGTACATTTCCACAGCCAGTGCTTGGCAGTCAAAGATGTGATCGGATGTGATCTTCTTTATCTCCGTGTCTTTAGCTATCAGGTTCTGTGATCGCTGTCAGGTGATAAAGCCGGATCGCTGTCACCACTGCTCTGTCTGTGAAACGTAAGTCCAGCACCGCACCAAAACAGATCTCTCTACACAAAACCCCGATTTTAATTAAACTTGAGTAACACCAGCTGATTTCACTATGTTTCTGTTTTTGTAGATGTGTTTTGAAAATGGATCACCATTGTCCTTGGTAAATGGTAACTTATTACATTATGAATCAAGAAATCAATTGTTCCCAGTTGTGTTAATATTATCTCATAAGCAACATTACATTGCATTTTGGATTTTACGTTATTGTCTGCAATGCTGGATATGTGACCTCTTTGTATGATGTGCTCTTTAGGGTTAACAACTGTGTGGGATTCTCCAACTATAAGTTCTTCCTGCTGTTCCTGTCTTACTCCATGATCTACTGCGTGTTCATTGGATCCACAGTGTTTCAGTACTTCCTCAAGTACTGGGTGGTGAGTTTCAGCAAGACTGACTGTATTATTGTATATTAACTGTATTAACTATAAGCATTATAGTTACATACGCGTTACTGTCTGTAGCTATGTGTGTGTGATCTGCGTGTGATGTATTGTACGCGCTACTGTCTGTAGCTATGTGTGTGTGTGATCTGCGCGTGATGTATTGTACGCGTTACTGTCTGTAGCTATGTGTGTGTGTGATCTGTGCGTGATGTATTGTACGCGCTACTGTCTGTAGCTATTTGTGTGTGATCTGCGCGTGATGTATTGTGCGCGTTACTGTCTGTAGCTATTTGTGTGTGATCTGCGCGTGATGTATTGTGCGCGCTACTGTCTGTAGCTATGTGTGTGTGATCTGCGCGTGATGTATTGTACGCGCTACTGTCTGTAGACTGATCTGCACATGATGTATTGTACGCGTTACTGTCTGTAGCTATGTGTGTGTGTGTGTGTGTGATCTGCGCGTGATGTATTGTACGCGCTACGGTCTGTAGCTATGTGTGTGTGATCTGCACGTGATGTATTGTACACGCTACTGTCTGTAGCTATGTGTGTGTGATCTGCGTGTGATGTATTGTACGCGTTACTGTCTGTAGCTATGTGTGTGTGATCTGCGCGTGATGTATTGTACGCGTTACTGTCTGTAGCTATGTGTGTGTGTGATCTGTGCGTGATGTATTGTACACGTTACTGTCTGTAGCTATGTGTGTGTGTGATCTGCACGTGATGTATTGTACGCGTTACTGTCTGTAGCTATGTGTGTGTGATCTGCGCGTGATGTATTGTATGCGCTACTGTCTGTAGCTATGTGTGTGTGATCTGCGCGTGATGTATTGAACGCGTTACTGTCTGTAGCTATGTGTGTGTGTGTGATCTGCGCAGGATGTATTGTACACGCTACTGTGTGGCTATGTGTGTGATCTGCGCGTGATGTATTGTACGCGCTACTGTCTGTAGCTGTGTGTTTGTTACAGTGCAACAGCGCATTAGATTAGAACGTGATTAACTTACCTGTACAATAAGTGTTTAAAACCTGCATTCTACCGTTCAATTTACAGCATCCAGTAATATAATCACACATGTCTTGTGGAGCGCATTCAGAGTATGAATTAGTTTGTAATTTGAACTGTTTGGAAACAAAGCGTAAATGTGGATTTATTATCCTATTGCGCCCTCTATAGGACCAGCGACTAGTCGACTTCAAGCTTAAAGCATCATGGCAGAGCACTGAAGTCGACTAGTCTGTAAAACCCCTAATACATATACATACATACATATTTAAATAAACTCACACACATACTAACCTAACTCTGTACATAACATGAATGTGTTTGGTCTGGGGCACTTGAACAGCTCTGGCTGATTTCTTTATTGATGTGATGCTCAAATTTGAATGTAATGTTTCAGGAAATCAAGCTCACAGACTTTTAAAGGGATAGTTCAGTCAAAATGATAATTCAGTTATAAATGATGATTATCCCTTTAAGGGCACGTACAATGATATTTGCACAGTTTGGTGCAGTGGTGCAGTATTTTTGAAAAATAAAAACGTTTAGGGTTGCACTGCTGTGAAATATACATTTGAAAAGTGTCTTTGCATTTTTTTGTTAGGGAGAACTTCCCAATGGCACAGCGAAATTCCACGTGCTCTTCCTGCTGTTTGTGGCACTCATGTTTTTTGTCAGTCTCCTGTTCTTGTTTGGCTATCACTGCTGGTTGGTGGCTAAAAACAGATCCACGCTAGGTAAGAAAGCCTTTCTTCTTATGCTGAATTGCTGGCTTCTCCTTTGCCCTTTCATTGCATTTCTTCGAGGAGCAGAAACTTCATGAAACCGTATTCTTGCTTGCTATATTCTGAGCTAGGGCTGGGCGATATGGCCCAAAAAATTATCCCGATAATTATTTTCATATCAGTCGATATCGATAATTATCACGATAAATGTCAAATCTTTATTTCTTTCAAGTTTAAAGCCATATTTTTGCTCCAAAGTGAAAGTTTTAGAAACCAGACCATTAATTTTCCTTAACACAATAATTATCTAAATAGATATGTATTTCTTAGTTTCTGCATGTTCTAATGAGTTGATATTGTTTCAAAATCAAGAAACCGGTTTGGGTTGCCTCATAATATTAATGATAATAATATCACTTTTTGTCTCTTAGAAATACACATTTGATCGTAGCTTGAGTTAGGATGCAGTAACATTTTTGTTCATTATCAAAATCAGTAACATCTTTACATCAGTAACATCTGTAGCAACCTCAGTTTTATATGGTATAATGTATTCTGACCAAGTTTTTATTTTTATCAAGCATTGGTCTCCTATAGTAGCATACATTTAAATAATGATAAACAGTTAAAACCACACATATAGCACCTCAATAACATGGTCAAAATATAACTAAATGGTTTTTAAGTAGTCTATTTGTATGAAAGACAGTAGTCTAAAACCATTCAGTATAAATGTACACATGCTATAGCTGCCTTAACCACACATACTTACTATAATTATATACCATTACTCCTGTAATAATATTAAATGTGAATATCCCACATTTCTGCCACAATACCATAGTGTAGTGAATGTTACTACAGTAAATCCATGGTAAATAATGGCGATGTGCATATTGAAAAGCATTCTGACTGTCTCGTTGCACAGTGTTTCTCATGTTCGGCTTGTGTTCTCACATTAGGCGTGTTCGACTTAAAGCGGCGCTGCACAGTGTGGTCAGTGTATGACATCAAAGTACCGCGAGAGCGATAAGAGCAGATGAAAGCCTATGCTTTCGAATGGCTCTCGCGGTACTTTGATGTCTTACACTGACCATTCTGTGCAGCGCCGCTTTAAGTCGAACACGCCTACTGACTGGATCTCACAGCACTGCTTAGTGATCACGTGACCGAGTAAACGCATCTGCTCTAGTGAGCTCGTGCCGCGCGGCAGTTTGAACTGTGATCCGAGCGGATAAACGGTCCGTGTGGCGCGATTCAAATGAGTCACGTGGTTTCGTTCCGCTTTTGGCGCATAAACATTATATCGAACATTTTTCGAACTTAGTCATATCGTTTTAGAGGAAAATTATATCGCGATAATTATCGTTATCGAATTATCGCCCAGCCCTATTCTGAGCTTGACCTTTGGTTAGCAGAAGTGATTTCTCTGGCTCATATTGCTGGTGTGGATTGTTTAACCTCAATGAGCGTTCCTGTTTTTCAGAGGCGTTTTCTGCACCGGTGTTTCAGAACGGGCCGGACAGGAATGGCTTTAATGTTGGGTTCAGTAGAAACCTCCAGCAGGTGTTTGGAGAGGATAAAAAGCTCTGGTTTATTCCAGTGTTCACAAGGTGAAAACTACTCTGTCTGAAAGGATGAGGAGTGCATTCAACCGATCAACATTTACACTAAAGACATTTATAATGTTACAAAGATTCATATTTCAAATAAATGCTGTTCTTTTGTACTTTCTATTCATCAAAGAATCCTAAAAATAATATCAGACAGATAAAATAATTCCACACAAATATAAAGCATAATATTTCACAATGGTACTGTATTTATTACGTTATTTTAGATTACTGCATTTTTTATCAAATAAATGCAGCCTTGGTGAGCAGAACTTTTCTTAAAAAAAAAGTTGTTCATAAATGGTAGGTTTTTTTGGTAGTTTATGAATGGATATACATTTTAAAATAACATCACATTGCACATAAATTTACAACAACCGCACTATAAAAACCCTAATGTACACAACCAGTCAAAAGTTTTTGAAGTCATATTTATAATGTTTTTTCTCTTTTTTGCTCATCAAGCCTGCATTTATTTGATCCAAAATACAGCAGAAACAGTAACATTGTGAAATATCTTTACTATTTAAAATAACTATTTTCTGTGTGAATATCTGTTAAAACATAATTTATTTCTGTGACCAAAGCTGCATTTTCAGCATCATTACTCCAGTCTTCAGAAATCCCTCTAATATGCAGATTTTCTGCTCAAGAAAATTTGTATTATTATTATTATCAATATTTAAAAGACTTTTTTTCAGGAATCTTTGATGAACAAATAACCAATGATCATCATTTATCTGAAATAAAAAGGTTTTAGATAATCTTTAGATAACCTTTAGATAACTTTATGGTTATGCACTATACCATTCAAAAGTTGAGTCAGTATAATTATTATTATTTTAGGTTTTGGATGGGGTAATAGAAATTAATACTCCCTTTTAGCAAGGATGCTTTACATTGATGAAAAAGGGATTTATAATGTGACAAAAGGTTTCTATTTCAGATAAATGCTATTCTTTCTATTGATCAAAGAAACCTGAACAGATTCTGCTCTGCTGTTTTCAACATCATCATAATAATAATAATAATAAACTCCAAATCAGAATATTAGAATGATTTCTGAATGGATCATGTGACACTGAAGTAATGATGCTTAAAAAGTCAGCTTTTGAATCACAGGAATAAATGACATTTTAAGATATATTGAAAATAGCCATGAGGCACACTGATCTACTCAAGACTGAAAAAGTCTACAAAAACATGTTGCATCGTGGAAAAAGTGCTAGTTAAAACAGATGGAGACAAGCAAGCAGATGTTTCAGCACATTGCTATCTTCAGCGCTCCCTTAACAAACAACATTCAAGTAGATCAGCTGGATTCGATTATCTCAGGTAACCTTCAATTATCACAAGTAGAACTCCAAGAAAGTCTGATCATTCACATATGTAGCAGAATATTACAAGTGCACAACTGCAAAGAATGAATAAACATTACAAAAACAACAGATACAGCAGAAAACAATGCAACAATGATGCCGCTATCTTTACCAGATACAAGAACGTTCTAGTTCTTCATTTATACCCTCAGGAAATAAAGATTTAAGTTCAAAGATCCAGAAAGCCTCCCTTTGCAACAGCTTCTTATCTCTCTCTCCTCTTCTATGAGGCAGAATCCTCTCCATGCCCAGGAAAGAGTGCTTAGCAGACTTAAAGTGACGAGAAATTGAAGATTGAAGATCATTCTTGTGCGTAATATATGTAGTTTTGCCAGCATATAGTTAGACCATAGACAGATGATAATGTAAATAACATATGTACTCTTACAAGTGATTAAAGCACAGTTGTGACATGGAAAGTCACCCTGCGTAGTCGGAGAAGACTGCGCAGGTCCTCAGCATGAACAAGCTTATCCCTCAAATTAGAGAGTGGTTGATCACTAAATACATTCAATAACTGGGGATCACTTTGGATAATGTGCCATTGACTCTTGATAATCCTTTTGCTATCATTGCTCAGTGGACTGTTTGTGGATTTGAAACTACATGAAAAATTGTTTCTTTTTTTCCTCCTGTTTTCGTAGGCTAGAAACCTTCTCAAGTGCAGTGTCACGCCACTTATTAGGATAACCCCGTGATTTAAAGTCCATATAAAGGTTCTGGGCTTTAGCCTCAAAACAAATATGATGGAGTCTTAAAAACTGGCTATAAGGTAAAGCACGTTTTAAGGGTGAGCATCTTAGCATGAAGGAGACTGCTCTTAGCCATGTCTTTTCTATAAAGAGAGGAGACTATTTGATTATCCACAATTTGATATAAACGTATCCCAAAAATTGACATGAGTGACCCCACCTGATGTGTAAAGTTGATGGAAGGCCTAAGACAGTTCATATACAGAACAAGCCACTTTCAACATCTTTGTAGATGACAAAGCCTTCATCGATGTTGCTTTTAAACAGAATGATGTTATCAAATAAATTATTATTGTTGAAAACATATCTGTCCTCCATAATAAGCACATATAAATTAGCATAATCAGGTGCCATAGTGGCCCCCATGGCAGTGCCCTCAATCTGTAAATAATATTGATTTTCAAATAAGAAATAGTTTTTAGTGAGTACCGTTTCAGCCATTTCAATGATAACTTTGGTCAAGAGACCATTATCATCGTTGTGCAAATAAAGGAAATGTTCTAAAGCCAAAAATCCTTCATGATGTTTCTTCATTCTTTGCAGTTGTGCACTAGTAATACTCTGCTACATATATGTGAATGATTAGACATTTACACAGCAAAGGTGGCACAGAAGCGCTTCTTAAGTTGTATTTTGGTGTCTTTACACAGATTGTTTTATGCTGCTCAGAGGGTGCATTAAGTGCATTTACATCGACGCAAATAGAACTATATGCTTTTATACTAGGGGCTAAAATTGGGTCAGAGCTGGCATAATTTAGCCATGCTTTGATGCGGCATTACGGCTTTACACTGCATTTTGAGCAGGCACAGAGCAGCCTTAACTTGGCTGAGTAAAAACATGTTTGGAGTTCTACTTGTGATAATCGTGGGTTATCTGAGATAATCGAATCAGCTGATCTACTTTAAAAGGGTGAATGTTGTTTAAGTGAGCGTTGAAGACAGCAATGTGCTGAAACGTCTGCTTGCTTGCTCATCTCCATCTGTTTTTAACTCACATGCACTTTTTCCACGATGAAATTTATAAAATAATTTTTTTTGTAGACTTGTTTCAGTCTTGAGTGGATTAGTGTGCAGTTAGCCACCCTCCTGGCAATTTTCAAGCATCCCATTGGCTTTACCCACCTGCAGTATAAGGACTAAAGTATAAAACAAATAAGTTTGGAGCGCTACAATTTTCTCACCTTTACATTTTAATATATATTCAAATAGAAAAGTTATTTTAAATAGTAAAATAAATATTTTGAAATTTTACAGTTCTGCTATACATTGGATCAAATAAATGCATGCTTGGGGAGCAGAAGAGATGTCTTTAAAAACATTAAAATCAATCAGCTCCCTTGTTCAGTAGTCAGGGCACTGATCAGGAAGTCGGCAATTTTAAGGGCTGTCTCAGTTGCAAAATCCTTCCAGTGCACTAGAACGTTCACTCCCTGAAAAATCCCACAATGCACCGCAAAAACTAGGGAGCATCGGCGTTCACTATGGTCCCTTACCGGAAATAAAGTCACATTTCTGAAGAGTGAAACAAACCACACGAGCCAACTCAATAAATATGACCGCGATAGACGATTTGAAAAAATAAACACATTTTTTTTATTTCTACATAATTAGTTATATTTAATAGGACGCTATTTCAACATGAACACACATCGCTAGACCGGTAATGAACGCATTTTTTTAACAGTTATAATTAAAAATCGGCTGAAATGTTGTAAAAACATGTTAACAGAACGATGTGTTTAAAGAGAATACAAAAATAACATAAAGAGATCGGTCCCTTCTGTTTATTAACTCAAGTGGTGACGTTCTACTATGTTGTCCGTTGTACGTAATCATGTCACTGGAATTCGAGTGCTCACTGTCCTAACGTGCAGTGAGTCAGGGAACTTACCAGTGACCGAATTCGTGTACTGATTCACGAGATAGGGAGCTGATTGAGACGCACCCTTAGTGTTCAAAAACCTTTGACCGGTAGTGTAAAAACGTCCCTTGTGTTTGTCTGTCATAGTCAGGGTGATGGGCATTATTTCCCACTGAGGACCCTGCAAGAATCTGAGAATCCTTTATTGGCCAATGAGGGGAATTGGATGGAGGACGCTGGATCGGATGAAGAAAGCGCAGGTGAGATTTCATTCAACTTGAAACACATCTTTAAATACAGCAACTAAAGCTTAATGTGTGATTTTGTACTTCAGGCACATCTGATATACTAAATGTGCCACTGAATCTCAGTTCTTCTGCAATTTAATTGCACTTCATTGTCATTTTGGAACATCTGATAATTTTGGGTAAAAATGCTCAAGTCTGTAGGCAGTGAATTAATTTAATTGTGGTTCTTTAAAAGGCTTGTATCATGAAAAATCAAACTGTTTTTATCTTTTGAGATGAAAGATCTTCTGCTTTGTAAACATACTTCAAATCAGCGGTTCTCAATTCCAGTCCTCGCAGCTGTTTTCAAATGGAGCGGCATTTAATACACAGAGCCGTAGTTCACTGACAAGCTACGCAATCTCACGTTCACTAACGCTTGCGTATATTTTGCGCACATATTTTGAAATCTCGATATTTTGGGGGATTTTTTCGATAACGATATTTTGCCGAGTGTGTTATTGTGCTGATATCTGAATACCGTGCACAGCTGCAGTTTATGATATTCTTCATATTATGTGTGCTCAGTGATTTTAATTAATCTTTTCATTTAAATTTAAATTAGATTTTTATCTTTTAATAAAGCCATTTTGTTTCTAAGTGTACATCTTTTGAGTCAAATTGTTACATTTAATCAGTCAATTAAGATAATAAACACATTTAATACACAAACAAATGAAACCAGTATCATCAAAATGAATCTCTGCAGAAGCTGCGTGTGAAGATGTTTAGATGTGTTCACACACTGTTTAATGCAGCTCAGAGGGACATCAAGTGCTTTAACCAGTTACACATGCATACTCTTTTGACATTTTAAACATAAAGCATTGAATACTGATATTTAAAATTATTTAAAAAATGAAAATCGACTTTACATTTGAAATTAAATCGCCAGCAGGTGGCAGTAAGACACTGGTAACAAGTGAGTCGTTGTGACTGAACCGAATCATTTAAACGATTAATTAATTTAACAAGTGAGTCATTGCGACTGAACCGAGTCATTTAAACGGTTCATTGATTCATTCATGAACGAATCACTGAGACTCAAAACATCGCTGTAGCTGTTTGGAATTATTTTTTGTCGGCGAAATGCAGCAAAAACAGGTAATATGGCGTATAAAACGTAAGTCTCTTAATATTAACTTATTGTTTATTGAACTGTTGTATAAAATCAATATCACATTTGTAATCATGCTTATTTTTGAAGAAAAACAGCACCCTTCGTGTGATATTAACTATATGAAACGTAAATATATACATTTTCCCATATCTTGAATTTTGCGATCATTCTTAATGCATTTTAATAAACTGAATCATGCCGTGAAAGAATGCGCGTGTTTAACCCCTTCATCACCACGTAGGCTAATGTATTCGTCTAATGTGTGCACTATGTAGGTGTTAGTTCGGTTTTTGCAAAATACTCGATATTGTCAAATTGCACATCGTTAAAACAACAATTACGATATATATCGCACACCCCTACTGCATTCCAACTCAAACTTAGTGTTTTATTGTCCATTTCCATGAGACAAAATATGTAATATTCAGCTACAGTCTGTAGCTGTTTTTGGATCTCAAATAGATTTGCTATATCTAATACAGGTGCGGTGCAATACCTAAACAATACCGGGTTTATGGACGTTTGAGTTCAGTAATATTTGATATTTAGTCATTTGGTTAAAATTTTAGTATAGTGACCAATTCTCACCACTAACTAGTTGCTTATTAGCATGCCTGGCTGTTTATTAGTACTTATAAAACACATATTCTGCATGACCATATTTGACCCAATATCTAAACTTAACAACCTTGACCGTTAATAAGCAGTAATTAGGAGTTTGAGACCGAAGTCGTTGTTAATAGTACATTTGAGCATCAGTTTATATTGTTGAAGGGATTTTTAAACAACTCTCTCCAATCCAATGTTATTTTCAGATGAAAATGGACCTTCAGTCATTATTAGGACAGAATCATAATCACTGGAGGGGATGAATATTTGGTGAGTATGGATTTTATGGTTGAAGGTAAGTATTACTATTAGCTCATATGTAGGGTAAGTAATTTAGGCATTCCTCAAAATGATCTGGTCCTTCACAATAGTGATCCTAGCAACACTACTCAGTATAAAATCTAGATCTAGTAATCTAGTATTGAATCTGCCCCCTGTTATTTGCTCATTTGTTTTAACACCAGCATTGGTTTCTTGTTTATTTTCCTAGTGGGATCCTGATTGACTTTAGCGGTTTAAGAACGCACCAATCCTTGAATGAGATGACTGCATTCCGAACCCTGGATCATTCCAGAAAGCCTGGTTTTAGAGAGCCACATATATTGGGAAGAGTGAGGATTTTCTTGTAATGCTGAATGTTATCAAGTCTATTGCTCATCTTTTAGAGCCACGGGACAATCACTGGCATTCCCTGATGTCATAGACCTGTTGGACTGATTATTATCATGCTTTGATGAGAACACATGGACATCTCTGATGAAAAATGACACCAATATTTTAGTTGGAGGTATTTCCAGGATGTTTTTTTTACATTGTGGGATGTCCAGATCACACTTCACCCCAAAAACAAAGTGAGATTAAATTAAGCCTGTTCATGACCATATTATTTTTAATACTCGTATATGAAAACCTGTGAACATTTTATTTATTATGTGTAAATTGTGAAGTGTTTATACTTTTTAGTAGTTTGCTATCCTATCTTTAATCTTGAATTAAAAGCAGCATGGTAAATAAATAAATGAATCCAAGAACAATACAAAAATCTGTATAGCAATAACGAGACTTTAATAAGAACTTTAAATTACAGCAAACTACAAATTAGAATATCTGGATGCATTACTGTAATGAGAACTGGAGGGAACATGTGCTTAATTATAATATTACAAAATAAAACGGTTTCTTGTTTATCATGTACAATATAATTCCTTTCATGCATTACCTTTTTCTTTTGATTTTGGGGTGAAATGTGACGTTTCGAGACATTCATCCAATTCAAACAGAGAGGTGTGTGTGTGTATATGTGTCTCTCTTTCTGTGTGTGTGTGTGTGTGTGTGTGTGAGAAAGAAGTCAATCATTTGCATTACTCCTCTGTATATCACTGTCTTTGGCGGATCTTTTTATTGAGCTTGTTTTAATCTTCGAGGACTCATTCAGACTGTGACTGTTTTCCTGTGGCCAATAGCTAGCAGTCTGGATTTCTTTTGCATTGTGATGCAATACGAAGACATTTTGATACCTCTCTCTCTGTACATATTTAGGAAGAGACTGCTGAGGTCAGTATTGTTTAAAACTCATAAAACCTAGTTCGAAATATGTATGTATTACCATAAAACCCATAAACACAAGAGGCTGTTTTCAGATGAAGAGAACTCCTCTAGTGCAAAAGTAGATATGGCATCGCAGTACTGTATTGTAAGTGGGCGAGTAATCCTTTTGAATTTAAAGTTTAAAAGGTATGTTTGAGTCCTGTTTGTGTGGCCCTCTTCAGATACTGTAATTGTCTGCATTATTAACTGATAATCCTCACTTATGAGGATCCTTACTAGCCAATGCTTATTGTTTGATTTGCACTGCCCCTAATCTGAGGGTGATCATTGCTTCCTTTGAGCGTGTATGCGCTCAAACACATCGTTTAACTACATATCCACTACTGTTTAAGTCTTTACATGCCAATGTTTTTCCAATGGTGCAAAATATGTCTTGTTTGAAAGTTATGTCTGATGATTAAATGTAAATAGTCTTTTAATACTTTGGTGATCTTCACTTCTTGAAATCTAATATCACTAAGCATGCTCTTTAAGAAATCACACATTATGACTGGAAAATGTTAATATTTATTTTCATTTATTTGTCTTTCAAAATGTGTCGGGGGGGGGGGCAGAGGTCAAATGCAAAATGGCTGATAGCAGTCTCAACTGGTAAAGATCTCACTCACTTACATTTTTGTAAATATTTTATTATATCTTTTCATGTGACAACACTGAAGAAATGACACTTTGCTACAATGTAAAGTAGTGTGTGTTCAGCTTGTAAGTGTACATTTGCTGTCCCCTCAAAATAACTCTACACACAGCCATTAATGTCTAAACCGCTGGCCTCAAAAGTGAGTACACTCCTACACCACTACTTGCTCTATTTATATTCAGGGTTTTTCTGGCCCGGAGGTGGAACCATCCTGATCATGTGCACATAATGTACCCACCCTTTAACTGCCTGAAACAAACACTTTTTACACGCAACGTATTTTAGGTGTTAATTATAAATGATTAAAGAAAATTACAATTATAAAGGTATGCTTTATTTTCTGTCACCTATCTCATTTGTTAAATGCTCAAGGGTATCTTATGACTTATGAGGAGCTTCTTGTACATTTTAATTTTCCTGTGACTCCCAAGGAATTATCTCGTTCTCTCTTATTCAGTGATGTGATATTGTCGATATGCCCATAGTTAATCTAGCTGATACAATGTGGTCAAATTTGCGGCATCGTCTCTGAAGGCTCCGGTCTTGCCCACCAAGCCGCTGCGCGTATCATCAGCGCTGGTGGGCAAGGGGTACACGGCAGCAGGTCCTGATGGATGCCCCGCTTGCGCCTTCTGGGCTGTTTGGCGACGCCGTTGACTCGGTCGTCGACAGGTACCAGGAGGCTCGTAAACAGGCGGCAGCATTTCAGCGGTTTCTCCCTTTCAAAGGATTATTTCTCAAGTGTGTGAATCCCGAGCAGGCTCTGGTATTAGAACAGGAGGTCAGCTCTCTCCTGAGGACGGAGGCCATCGAGGTGGTCCCTCCTCTCGACAGAGAGTCCGGGTTCTACAGCCGGTACTTCGTTGTTTCAAAGAAGGATGGAGGGCTACGTCCAATTTTAGATCTGCGGCTACTGAACCGCTCAGTCAGGCGCCTGAAGTTCAGAATGCTTACTGTAAAACAGGTCGTGTCTCAGATCAGATCCGAGGACTCGTTCGTCACGATAGATCTAAAAGACGCTTATTTCCACGTATCCATCTTTCCCAGTCACAGGAAGTTCCTGAGGTTCGCTTTCAGGGGCAAAGCTTACCAATATCGGGTTCTTCCCTTCGGCCTAACACTCTCACCCCGAACTTTCACAAAGTGCGTGGATGCTGTAGGGGTCGACCGATTATCGGCCTGGCCGATTATCGGCGCCGATATTAAGCATTTTTACAATTATTGATATCGGCCATTTTCAAAACAGATTTGCCGATAATATTTATTTTTATTTTATTTTATTATTATGCAAACAAACATACTATTTACAGGTGACATTATTTATTGGTGAATAAATAATACAGGTGAAATTATTTAATGTTTAAATGCACTATTTGGCTCCGATGCAGCCTGTCTGAGCTCAACACTCTTTGGCCGGAACGCTCAGAGCAATCCCGCCCACCGCTCATCTGATATGAAGAGAGTCACAAGTCCGACCAATCAACGCGGAAAACTGAAGGCAGTCTCAAACCGAACGCACTTGCTAACTGGAGCTGCCTCAGTGATCACGAATCAGTTGTCTCTCAAAGGTACAATACGATTGCAATAAATCACAATCCACTACACTGAAGTTGCAAAACACCTCAATATAACCCACGATGTCCGCGATGCGGAAAATACGGGCGGAATCGCGGAATGCCGTCATATAATGGAATTTACCGTATAACGCGGAATGTCATGGAATTTGTCGAAGTTTGGATGAATTAATCAAAAGTAGGTAAGTACACTTAAATCGACTCGCGCTATGGACTAGTATCTATAAATATTAAGCCGCAAAAACACTATTTAAATATGAATCCTGCATGTTCTGCATCTCTGTTAATGAATGACACAGACGTGCGGTTTCATTTACTGCACACATACATACTGAAGCGCGTGATGCTCACAGTTGTTTTCAGCATCTGCCGTCTCACTAAATGAGGACATAAATACACGAACAACATCTCCAGAACTGCTCGGAGAGTCACTTCATGAGCATTTGACCGTTTCATTTGAGTAAAACGATCTTCATATCATATATACATAGGCTACAGAAACTTAAAAGGTCCTCATGGCAACCTGTCAAAATATAAGTTCGGTTTAGCCGAATATATTACTGGTGCAGTAGAATATCGTAATACAACTACAACAATTATTACAACTTTTGTTGAGAATAATCACACAATGTCCTTCATCGTTTACTTTAAGTTTTACAAAATGTTTACAGAATGCTTCTGGGTGATCCCTGAACTTATGTTATTATTAATATTACTGTTTATTTAATGTTGTTGTTATTAACAGTTTTCAGAATTCATGTTTAAAAAGCATTTAAAGAACGTTTTTTGTCAGAGCTCTTGTTATTATTAATTTTGGCATTCATTTTCATTTTTACACCAGACACGTATATTGGTTCAAAATATCGGTTATCGGTCTACTTGATCTGTAATAATCGGTATCGGCATCGGCCCTGAAAAACACATATCGGTCGACCCCTAGGATGCTGCCCTGGTTCATCTGCAACTCCAGGGCATCCGCATACTCAATTACATAGACGATTGGTTGATTTTAGCTCATTCAGAGCAGATGGAGGTTCGACATCGAGATGTCGTTCTCGCTCAGATGAAAGAGTTGGGGTTAAGACTAAATGCAAAGAAAAGTGTGCTGTCTCCATTACAGAGAACCACTTATCTAGGCGTGGTGTGGGATTCGACCACGATGCAGGCACGATTGTCCCCTGCTCGGATCGAGTTGATTCTCAACACAGTCAGGAGAGTCAGAGAAGGCCTGTCACTCACGGTCAAGCAGTTTCAAATACTGCTGGGTCTGATGGCAGCAGCGTCCAACATGATACCTTTTGGCCTGCTGTACATGAGACCCCTACAGTGGTGGCTCAAGTCCAAGGGGTTCTCCCCGAGGGGAAACCCGTTCCGCATGATCAAGGTCACGCGGCGATGCCTGACCTTGATCATAGCCGCATAACACTAGCGACGGATGCATCCCTGACCGGTTGGGGGGCGGTCATGAGTGGCCACCCTGCCCGCGGTCTGTGGAGTGGTCACCATCTCACGTGGCACATAAACTGCCTGGAGATGCTGGCCGTGTTTCGAGCACTGAAACATTTTCTTCCGCACCTAAGAAATCACAATGTGCTAGTACGCACCGACAACACAGCTGTGGTGTCTTATATCAACCACCAGGGAGGTCTGCGCTCGCGCCGCTTATACAAGCTGGCGCACCAGAAAGGGAAAGTTCCTCTCGCTGAGAGCAGTCTATATTCCTGGGCATCTCAATGTAGGAGCAGACATCCTGTTGAGGCAGGGGCCGAGGCCCGGGGAATGGAGGCTTCACCCCGAGGTGGTGAAGCAGATTTTGAGAGTTTTTGGCCTAGTCACAGGTGGATCTGTTTGCGACTCATCAGACATCGCACTGTCCCCTCTGGTACTATCTGACTCATTTAGCTCCGCTGGGGCTGGATGCTATGGTACAGACGTGGCTGAGGCTTCGTCTGTATGCCTTTCCCCCGAACTTTCTGCTCCCGGGAGTTCTAGAGAGAGTGCTCCAGGACGGGGTCCGGCTGTTGCTAGTAGCCCCGTTCTGGCCGGGCCGAGTATGGTTCTCGGACCTGACTTCTCTCCTCGACGGCTCTCCATGGGAGATTCCAGTCAGGAGGGATCTCCTCTCACAGGCGGAGGGTACGATCCTTCACCCCCGCCTGGAGTTATGGAAGCTGTGGGTGTGGCCCCTGAGGGGGCGCAACTCATTGCATCAGGTCTCTCAACCGAGGTTGTTGAGACCACTCTCCAGTCTAGAGCTCCCTCAGCGAGGAAACTGTATGGCCTCAAGTGGAGACTTTTCACTTCTTGGTGTGGAGACCACCAGCTCGACCCAGTTAACTGCCCGGTTGGTGCAGTACTGGAGTTTCTGCAGGCTCGGTTGTCCGCAGGGTTATCCCACTCCACCCTGAGGGTTTACGTGGCAGCTATAGCGGCCTACCATGCCCCTATGGGTGGACAGTCATTGGGCAAAGACCCCCTGATTACACGTTTCCTCCGTGGTGTGATGAGGCTCAGGCCTAGAGTACGGTCCCGGGTCCCTCCTTGGGATCTCGCTGTGGTGCTAGAAGCTCTCTGCAAACCTCCGTTTGAACCTATCGAGGAGGTATCAGAGCGTCTCCTTACCTTGAAGACGGTGCTGCTCTTGGCTATATCTTCTCTGAAGAGAGTTGGGGATCTGCAGGCCCTTTCAGTGGCCCCTTCCTTTTTAGACTTTGCGCCCGGTCTGGTGAAAGTGTTTTTGTACCCTCGTGCGGGGTATGTCCCTAAGGTCCCCTCCTCGGTACCACGGCCTGTTGTACTCCAGGCTTTTTGTCCTCCTCCCTTCAGGGAGCCCGACCAGGAAAAGCTTAACTGTATGTGTCCAGTGCGAGCACTGGGCGTACGTCCACAGAACTGCCCTGTGGAGAAAGGCGGACCAACTGCTGGTATGCTACGGTCCTCCTAAAAAGGGTCTTCCAGCTGCTAAGCAGACCCTTAGTCGCTGGATAGTGGATGCCATCATAGTTGACTATGAGTCCTCTGATCTCCCCTCACCTTTGGGGGTCAAGGCTCATTCAACCAGAGGTATGGCGGCCTCCGAGGCCTTTCTTGCAGGTGTTCCTATTCAGGACATTTGTGACGCTGCTGGGTGGTCTACGCCCCTAACCTTCGTCAGATTCTATGACCTAGATCTGCAAGCCACTCCTGGCTCTTCTGTTCTCTTGCCGTAGCTGTGCATTCCACACACTAAGCAGGGATTTGCAATTCTGGCGGCGTGGACATCTCATTCCCCGTAGCGTCTCGACGCAGCTCGATGTTCCCGGAGGGGAACGTCCCAGGTTACGTATGTAACCCTGGTTCCCCGAGGGAACGAGACGCTGCGTCGCAGAGCCATACTTCCAGCATCCCTACTAGAGCTATGCCTCATTCCTGGAAGCTGGCGCCGGCTGCACATCACGTGCTTTTAAGCATCCTGGTCATGACGTCACCCGCACCTGACGTCTGGCCGTCAATTTTGACTGATTACACATATGATTCAGAGCTGGACATCGCTGATGGCGTTCCCCATAGCGTCTCGACGCAGCGTCTTGTTCCCTCGGGGAACCAGGGTTACATACGTAACCTGGGACGTTATGAGAGCAGCACTGACAACCAGGGACGCAGATGGGATTTTTTAACTGGGGGGGGACCAAGACCTGGCGAGGGGGTATATTTTGCACTGACAAGCATCCGATCTTGTAAAATGTGTGGTAAGTACTGCCGCTCCAGTACTTGTGATCGTAAATCTCGAAAGTGAAAGTGAAACTAAAAAGGATCATGCATTCAAAAGCAGTTTCAATGCCTGGCATAATAGCGGCTCTCTGATGCCCGCAAAACACAGTATAATGTACATTTACAGTGGGGCAAATAAGTATTTGATACACTGCCGATTTTCACGTTTTTCAACTTACAAAGAATGGAGAGATCTGTAATTATCAACTGTGCGAGACAGAATATAAAAAAAATCCAGAAAATCTAATTGTATGATTTTTTAATATTTAACTTCCATTTTATTGCATGAAATAAGTATTTAATCACCTACAAACCAGCAAGAAAGTTGAGGGATCAGCCGAGAACTACATGGAGGACATGGTCAACGACCTGAAGAGAGCTGGGACCACAGTCTCAGCGGTTACCATTACTAACACACTACACCGTCATGGACTAAAATCCTGCAGCGCGTGCAAGGTCCCCCTGCTCAAGAGAGCACATGTCTAGGCCCATCTGAAATTTGCCAAAGACCATCTGGATGATCCAGAGGAGGCTTGGGAGAAGGTCTTGTGGTCAGATGAGACCAAAATATAACCTTTTGGTATAAACTCCACTCGCCGGGAGATCCTGGTGGTTTAGAGGTATTACGTCCGCTAGGGGTAAGACGCAATAAATTATAAGGACAAGACTTCCGGCAGGCAGTCAGACCAAAAAGGGACCCAAACAAAATCACAATTACTTATAAAGTAAATTTATTGTAGATAAATTAGGGAAAACCACCAATAGTTAGCAGATCTCCTTAAGGGACCCACGGTCCAACCAAAAATAATATTAAAGCAATACAAATTTGTTGGCAAAGAAATGTAAAGAGGAAAAAAGCTAGCTTAATCTAGTGGCATCTTTCGTCAGAGAGACCCAAGGCCAAAATAACAAACAAAACCAATCTAAAAATAAATCAGCAATATAACTAACCTACCACAAAGAAAGGAAAATAAATACAATCAATCTAACCTAACTACTCTTAACATAAACATCATACAAATGAGGGTTTAAACAAAAGAAAGCAGGTCTCTCCTACATTTCTATCACATTCCAAACTAAACCAATAATCAAACGAAATATTCAAAAGCACTAAAGACAGTTTGGTCTGGCGGCCAACGGGAAGCCTGGAGTAGTGCGACCGACCCGATGTCACACCCTCCCTCTTCTGAAGAACGGAAGATCCATTTTAAAGAGAACCGTCAGCTGATCACCCAATTACTGCTAATAAGCAGCAAGACATAGCAAATCAGCGGCGATCTGAAACTCAAAAAAAACATCCAACAGAATACAAATATTATGAAAAACACAATAAGAAACAAACATCATAACATAACACCCCTACCGCTAAAAATCAACGTACAGTTGATTAATCAAGTTACACCGAACGAGATAAAGTATCGGCCAAAATATTTTCTTTTCCTTTCTTGTAGCGCATTTCTAGGTTAAAATCCTGTATGATTAATGCCCAACGCATGATGCGTTGATTAGAATTACGCATGCGGGACAGAAAAACCAATGGGTTATGATCTGTAAAGGCTACAAGAGGTAATGAACTTGACCCCACATATACTTCAAAATATTGTAACGCAAGTAGTAACGCCAAAGCTTCTTTCTCAATTGTGCTATAAATCAACTGATGCTTCAAAAAAAATTGCGAGAAGTAGCACACAGGGTGATCAATTCCATGCACTTCCTCCTGTAGTAGAACGGCACCAGCACCAGTAGCACTAGCATCCACCTCAAGCTTGAACGACGTTGAGAAATTAGGAGCAGAGAGTACTGGCGTACTGCACAGTGGTGATTTGACAGACTCAAAAGCTTGCTGACATTCACTAGACCACACATAATCTCGATGTTGACAAAGCAAGTTGGTCAGAGGTAACACAACATCGGATACATTTTTGCAGAAACCTCTGTAGTATCCTGCCATACCAAGGAAACGTCTAAGCTGCCGTTTAGTCGTCGGGGCAGGAAACTGTACAATAGCCTGCACTTTAGCAGCAATAGGACGAACTTCACCCTGGCACCATTTTGCGAGATTTAGGGTCAACGAAAAGGCTTGCAGATGGTCAAACACCATGCAAAGCATTTTTAAATGTTCGTTCCAATCAGAAGTGTACACTACAATATTGTCTAAATAAGCGTCACAATTAGGAATGCCTGACAGTACCCTATTCATCAGACGCTGAAACGTAGCTGGAGCGTTTCGTAATCCGAACGCCATGACGGTGTACTGTAGCAGGTTATTAGGTGTAACAAAAGCAGATATTTTAGCTGCACGAGGAGTCAAGGGCACCTGCCAATATCCCTTGAGTAAATCTAGCTTTGAAACAAAAGTAGCTGACCCCACCCGGTCAACACAATCCTTCATACGAGGCAGAGGGAAAGAATCGGGCTTCGTAATCGCATTGACTTTTCTGTAATCAGTGCAAAAACAAGCAGTACCATCACTTTTCGGAACGATAATACAGGGGGAACTAGAGCAAGCACTAGAGCTCGGAACAGCCAACCCATTTTCAAGTAGGTACTTCACCTCATCCCGCATTATCTGACATTTCGTCGGGTTCATTCGGTAAGCATGCTGCTTCCTTTGGTGGATGGTCTCCCACGTCGATGTCATGGTACACTGCAGTCGTTCTGGTTGGTACATCAGAAAACAAAGTCAAATATGTTTTGATTAACTGACAAATATCTGCTCGGAGGGCTTCGGACAGATATAACAAATGGGACTTCAAATCCTTAAGAATCTCAGAGTTTTGCAAACGAGCACCAGTAACAGAAACACTTCGCATGGTTAGCCCATCTGTATCAGGGCAGTCAAGAACAGGTGCAGACAATACAGGTGCAGCTGGGACAACAGAACATTTCATTTCAGGTCACGTAACATATAACTTCAGCATATTTATGTGACAAACGCAAGTTTTCCTCTTACGGTCAGGTGTACGAATTACATAATCGGTTTCACTAAGTTTGGCATCAATTACATACGGGCCTGAAAACTTCGCCCGTAAGGCTGATCCGGGGACAGGAAGCAAAACCAAGACCATGTCGCCCTTATTAAAAGAACGTGCAACAGCCTTTTTGTCAAATCTGGTTTTCATCTTTGCTTGAACAGATGCCATAGAAGCACGAGCTTATTCACACACACAATGCAAACGTTCACGAAATGAACTAACATAGTCCAAAATATTGGTGACATCATTAGATTCACAGCCCATCATTTTTTCTTTCAATAGCTTCAACGGCCCCCTTACAGTGTGACCAAAAACTAATTCAGCAGGGCTGAATCCGAGTGACTCTTGCTGAGTTTCACGCACCGCAAACAACAATAAGGGTAACCCCTCATCCCATTATTTTTCTGACTGGGCACAAAAGGTACGCAACATTGACTTTAATATTTGGTGAAACCGTTCTAACGTGCCCTGCGATTCTGGATGGTATGCGCTAGAGACTTCTTGTTTTATATTGATCTGTGACAACACTTGTTTAAATAACCGATTTAAACAACCGAAATAACCGAACAGTTATTCGGTTTAACAGTAACAGTATTCGGTTTAAATAACCGAACAGATTTGTAGTCTGCATTTTCGTTGGTTTATAGTTTTGATTGCACTTACTGGTGTGAGATTACAAATTTTATTTAAATGTTCACTTCCTGACTAAGAAAGTGTCAGGCATTTCAGGTGTATGAGATCGTTTCCTGACCATTGAGCTTGAGACAGCTGTGCCTTTGGTCTCTATGATAATGGTAAGTTCAATGAGTCAGACTACTGAGAGATTCAAGCTTTGTTCTGCAAATGACTTTCTGGCCCAGACTTCCTGGCTTTCTAGCCCAGACGTGGATTCGTTTAGGTTGATTGGATTAGTGTCTATGCATTTGATTATGTTGGTGAGATTAGAACCACGAGAAGTTCCCGTAACAAACTAACGCCTCCCTCAGTTGCATGCATTGTTTGAATTTGTCTCCACCTCCAAAGTCCCTCCTCCAAAAATGCCTATAAAATAACCTTGTACAGTTACTTAAGATGAGATTTCGATGACCACAGATACCAATGACATGTCATAGAATAAAGAATTCTGCTGACGATCCAATCCGAAGTCTCCTGGTCTTCTCTTCTGAGTTTTCTACACTTTAGAAGAACAGAGTTTTCAACAGATGCTGCCGTGAACCCGGATAGAGTTCCAGCTTCCTCACCTGAAAAAAACTTCAAGCTCAAACAAAGATCTGCATCTTTTGGAATCCAGCGAAACTTCCAGCTGAACAAAGATTCCCAGACTGAATTTTTCTCTCAACCAAGGGTGGTGGTGAGTGCTGTCTCTAATCCAAAAGAACCTAAGACCAGTACAAATATTGTATCCTCTGTGCCGTCAGAGAAGAGTTAACATACATCTGTGGGGTTTGTTTAACTAAGTTATCCTCTAAAGTTTTTCTTTAGAGATGAAAGTTATCCTCTGTTTCAGGCAGGGACGATTTTGGCATTACGTGCTAAAAAGTGGTTATCCTCTGTTTCAGGCAGGGAAGGTTAGCATTACGTGCTAATAATACGTTATCCTCTGTTTCAGGCAGGGAAGATTTTGGCATTACGTGCTAATAATTGGTTATCCTCTGTTTCAGGCAGGGAAGGTTAGCATTACGTGCTAATAATTGGTTATCCTCTGTTTCAGGCAGGGAAGGTTAGCATTTTCGTGCTAATAAGTTTGGTTTATCCTCTGTTCTTGTAGGCAGGGAAGTTAAGTGTGAAGTGTTGGTAATTTGGAAAGTTAACAATAGTTAAGCTTTTTTTAACAAGTGTACCCTCTGTTGATCAGAGAAGTTTTTTTTGTTTTTGTTTTTATTTGTTAATTGTGGTACAGAAGAAACTTACAAAATGGTTAGAAGGAATGCTAGGCTGATTCCAACCACAGAAAAGAGTGGTCTTGTGACTCCTTTGTGGTCAGATAGTGAATTCAAAACGCTGTTAGGGGAACAAATGGACCTAATAGTCACTGAAAAGTTAGACAAGAACTAACGAAAAAATATGAGATTCATCCAGACAAGACTTGGTCAGTAGATGAGTGTAAAAGGTACTAGGAGCAAGTATTCGTAAGAACAATGTGAAAGGCATTATCTGTGGTCACAGAGAATTTAGTTTAACATTAGCTACACAACAGTCTCAGCGTAACTCAGAGCTAGAGAAACAGAACAATGAACTCCGTGCTAGAGTATCCACTTTGACTAAGAAATTGAACCTCAAGAAAGCTGCAGCAAAAACTGATGTGAAAGTTAGTCAGCCTGATAACATTTACCCTGATTTACAAGCGTTTGTTGAAACAGATGTAGCTCTCCAATCAGTAACTGATGTGCCTGTAAATTCAGTCAATGTGTGTGTTGCTAAGAGAAGATCTCAGGGAATTGAGGAAACTGATAGTGTTCCTCTCAATTCTTCTGTTGTGCAAATACAAACTGTTGCCAAAGCTTTATGTCCTAAAGATATAGAGAGACTATCTCAGAGTTTACCGTCAGCACGCACACATTTTTCTGAATTTAGAAGAACATTGATCAGTAAAATGCGTCTTTATGACATGTCGTTGGCAGAAGTCACGCAGCTGATGTCACAAATTGTAACTGAATCCGAATTCAACAGTTTTGAATCTGCTGTTACTTCTGAACTGCGAAATGCCAGTAAGGGTGATTTAAGAGAAGGTATTTTGAAAATCCTAAAGAATATCTTAGGACCCAAAATAGATTGGTCTAGAATTACTACCTGTGTGCAAAGGAAAGAAGAAACTGTGAGTGAATATACTGAGAGATTTTGTCAGTCAGCTGTAATTTACAGTGGAATTGTTGATGACCCTGAAAGTGTTCTAAATGACAAGGGACCCCTGGTTCATATCTGGTCAGATGACCTTGTAGCCGAATACAGAAAAGCTTTACCATTCTTAGATCTAACTTGGTCTAACAGAACTCTCAGAAGTAACCTAGATAGGTTAGCTACATGGGAAAGAGATGCTGATGTCAAGGCAAAAGTAAGAGTAGCAGCGGCTACGTTTAACACAACGAAACAAGACAATAGATGGTCTAAAAGAGAAGGCAAATGCAACTACTGCAGAAAATTAGGACATTGGGAGAAAGAGTGTAGGAAGAAGTTGCAAGATAGTAAAAGAAATGCTATGCATAATTCTGCTCCTTCTCAGCCTGCCTACAACCCTGAAGTAGTTCCGCCAGTGACCACTGAAACTATACAGCTAGTTCAGGCTCTTCTAAGAGCACAACAAGACCAGGAAAAAAACTAATTGTTGAGGCTGTGAGTAGCTACCTTTCCCCTGTAATCCAACACAATGACCAAAGAATTTTTGTGAAAGGTAGCGTAAAAGAGGAAGAGATTGATTTTTTGCTTGATACAGGTGCAGAAATTACAGTAATTCCTACAAAATTGGCACAAGGTTTAAACATCCCATACAAGAAAACCAAACTTTGTTTAACTGGTGTAATAGGTGAAGATTCTGTTTTGTATGAAACTCCGCCCATAGAGGTACAATTTGGCCCAAAAACTCTGACTACAAAATTGCTATGCGCTCCATTAAATACAGGTGCAATTTTAGGCATGGATCTTCTGAGACAAATAAATCTAACTTTAGACATGTCCTCAGAATCTACTAGCATAAAATTTCCTCAGCACAGATTTCTACCAATAATGCAACCCTCCTGAGTATGCTTTCTTACAGAATCATCCAATTTGGGCTAAAGACAAGGATGATTGTGGGTTGTTGACAGGTGTAGAACCAGTTAAACCAAACAATATCCGATTAATAAGGAAGCTATACAGGGAATCAAACTTATTGTAGAAAATTTGCCGACACAAGGAGTGCTAGTTAAAACCAACAGTCCATGTAATTCACCCATATGGCCCATCAAGAAATCTAATGGGACATGGAGACTGACAATAGACTACAGAGTAATAAACATATTGATAAAATCACCCCTAGTGGCAGATCCATCTACAATTTGTAATGGCTTACCATTAGATTGTAAGATTTTTCAGTAATTGATATGTCTAATGGATTCTTTTCTGTACCGTTGCACTCTGACAGCCAGCCATGGTTAGCTTTCACAGTTGACTATGAACAATACCAGTGGACACGATTGCCACAGGGATTTCAAAACTCCCCAACCATATATCATCAGGCTGTCAGACGTGATTTGTGTGACCCAGAATGTCCGGTAAAACAGTCCACTATGATCCAATATGTCGATGATATTTTGATTGACTCAACAGATCATGAGGTACATCAAACTGAATTGGCATCATTGTTGGACTATTTGCATAAAAAAAGGACACAAATGCAGCTTTCACAAAGCTCAAGTCGCTAAAAAGCAAGTCACATTTCTGGGTCAAACAATTGGTGCAGGAAATAGATCCATTACACAGGATCGACCGGCTTCAGTCAAAGCCATACCTCCGCCTACCACCATTAAAACACTCCGCTCATTTTTAGGAACAGCAGGTTATTGTAGACCTTGGATTGAAGACTATGCCTCGATTGCTCAGCCTCTCTATGATTTGTTGAAAGGCCATGGTAAAGATTCAGATACTGTTTGTATGGAAGAACTTCATCTCAAAGCTTTTAATGATTTGAAGAGAGCACTATGTCAAGCACCAGCATTAGGAATTGCCCAATCTGATAGACCCTTTGTGCTTTATGTCCATGAACACTTAGGCTTTATGACTGCATGTCTAATGCAAGATCATGGGGGCAGCTTACGCCCAATTCATTACTATTCCGGTAAACTTGACATAGTCGCTCAAGGTATGGGCCCATGCCTCAGAGCAGTACAGGCAGTTCATCTAGCGCTTCAGGCTTCATCAGGAATGGTGTTAGGTCAGACTGTAAACGTAAAATGCCCTCATGCAGTGTCCGCACTAATGAATCAAGCAACAGTCACTTGTGTCACCTCCTCCCGTTGGGGAAATTGGTTAGCAACTCTCACAGCCCCGAATATTGTTATACAGCGTGCACCAGTCACGAACCCATCCTTATGTATGATGTCTGCAATGACTGAATTTGTGTTAGAGGATGAAGGCGAAATGACTCATGATTGTGTTACACTTACATATGCAGCGACAAGTGAAATAGCAGAAACTCCCATAGAGAACGCAGAATTGGAGTTGTTTGTTGATGGTTCAGCTCAAGTTATTGAAGGTAACAGATGAGCAGGATATGCAGTAAATTCCACCACTGAAGTAGTTGCTTCAGGTCGTCTTCCAGACCATTTTTCAGCTCAAGCTGCAGAACTAGTAGCCTTAACTAGAGCATGCACGCTAGCTTCAGGATCGGTTGCAAATATCTACACAGATTCCAGGTATGCTTTTGGGGTAATTCATGATTTTGGTGTCATTTGGCAAACCAGAAAATTTCTAACTTCTGCTGGATCCCCCATTAAGCATGCTGGATTAGTGAAAGATTTAATGTTTGCCATGAAACTCCCAAAGAAATTAGCGGTGATCAAAGTGAAAGCACATCTCACAACTAATACTACGGAAGCTAAAGGTAATACTCTTGCTGATGGCTAAACAGGCTTGTTTCTATGCAACTGTACAAGTGTGTTCAGGTAGTACAGCACAGAAGACAATACTACCTCCTGAATCAATCGTTGATCTGTATAAAGACGTTCCTCTATATGAAGCATGGACATGGTTAGACAAAGGAGCCACTGTGGATTCATCCGGCTGCTGGACCAAAGGGGGAAAGTATGTTGCTCCCGAATCACTGTTGCCATATTTGGCTCAACAAATACACAGTTTGGGTCATAGTGGTCCAGCAACGATGAATCACAGGTTCTCAAATCAATGGTGGAATCCAAAATTCAGAAACGCAGCCACTGAAACAGTCAAGAGATGTGTTACATGTCAGAAGAATAATGATGTACCAGCAGCCACTACACCAGCAGCACATACCCCAGCTCCACCAGGGCCATTTCGTCACCTGCAAGTTGATTACATATCGTTGCCCCCTTGTAAAGGAAAAACTGACGTTTTGGTAGTAATAGACAAGTTCTCAAGATGGGTAGAAGCTTATCCAACAGGGCGTGCTACAGCTGCACATATTGCTAAATGTCTTGTCACTGATTTCATTCCCAGATGGGGATTACCAGATTGCATTGACTCAGATCAAGGTACCCACTTCACAGGACAGGTAGTCAAGGAAGTGTCTAGAATGTTGAAGATTAAGTGGAACCTTCACTGTCCCTATAGGCCACAAGCATCAGGACAGGTTGAATGATCAAACAGAACAATCAAAACCAGGCTAAGCAAAATGCATCAGGAAGGAGTACCATGGGTTGAAGCACTGCCCGCAGTACTGTGTAGTATGAGAGCATCACCTAACAGATCAGTAGGACTGAGCCCTCATGAGATTATTACTGGACGCCCAATGCAGATGCCAGGTGGGATTGATCTTAGAAATGCTGATGTGCACATTGCTTCAGATGCCCTGATCGCTTACTGTGAAAACCTCACAAAGGCAGTGCAGAGTGCCAAAGAGAGAGTTGAGTCGTGTTGGCAGACTCCACCAGAAGGGGACACACAATCATCCCAGGTCAATGGGTCATGATAAAGTCGTTCAGAAACAAGCCATTAGAGCCTAAGTGGTACGGACCACATCAAGTGATGTTGATTACAGCTGCTGCAGTATTGTGTCAGGGAAGGAAAACTTGGACTCATGTGTCACACTGTAAAGTTGTTCCTCCCCCTGCAGGGATAGGATAGGACAGACACAAGAACCAGTGAGGAGCCCAGGAAGAACCGAAGCAACAGGCTTGGGGCCAACCCTGCAGTGAAGATTTCCTCATAGGCCTTTCCCCATCCAATAGTCCATCCTTTCCTCACTGTTCTTTAGGTGTCGCAGGAATTGAGAAATAGGGAAAGAAGGAACAACAATAGCAGACTATATTTGAACAGAGGATACAACCCTAATGTTTACAGACTCTACAACAAATACTGCTCTGTGCCGTTGGTCTCTCTTGTTTGTGTTTCTTTCTTCCTCTGTGCAGATACCACTTGATGGCTGTCCTGAGATCCATATGCACCACCCTTCTCACCTGCGGATGAAGCCACAACCTCTAGAAAACAACTAGACCCATTGCCGAGCCAACTATCACACAAGAAAGAGAAAAGAAAGAAGAAAGAAGAAAAATACACAACGAGAGACTCACATACGGGAACTTCAGTCATCCATCAACATGATCAATATTTTCGTACTCTTGATCTTTCAGCAAAATTACACCAGATGACTGAAGATAATTCTTCATGGTTCGGAAACTTGTTAGGTAAACCCTGGCTGTGGATCAAGGAAATAGCAATTCTGCTGTTGTTTCTCCTACTTGCGTACTATCTATGCATCCCCAGTATCAAGTGTTTCTTTCAGCAAATGACTCCGCCTCTCACGAGGAAATGACAGTTCCAACCAGAAAAGATTATTACCGTAAGAACTTCACGGACCCTAATTGCATGTTTTGTTTCTGTGTCAGCATGCAATTACATATAAACAACACAGAACATGTACAATGTGCCTGTAACGATTACAAGTTACAAGAATTAACTTTTAAGTGTCTAAATTTGTATTTTGTGAGAGTTATTAGAACTCTCAAAGGGGGAATTGTGAGATTACAAATTTTATTTAAATGTTCACTTCCTGACTAAGAAAGTGTCAGGCATTTCAGGTGTTTGAGATCGTTTCCTGACCATTGAGCTTGAGACAGCTGTGCCTTTGGTCTCTATGATAATGGTAAGTTCAATGAGTCAGACTACTGAGAGATTCAAGCTTAGTTCTGCAAATGACTTTCTGGCCCAGACTTCCTGGCTTTCTAGCCCAGACGTGGATTCGTTTGGGTTGATTGGATTAGTGTCTATGCATTTGATTATGTTGGTGAGATTAGAACCACGAGAATTTCCCGTAACAAGCTAACGCCTCCCTCAGTTGCATGCATTGTTTGAATTTGTCTCCACCTCCAAAGTCCCTCCTCCAAAAATGCCTATAAAATAACCTTGTAAAGTTACTTAAGATGAGATTTCGATGACCACAGATACCAATGACATGTCATAGAATAAAGAATTCTGCTAACGATCCAATCCGAAGTCTCCTGGTCTTCTCTTCTGAGTTTTCTACACTTTAGAAGAACAGAGTTTTCAACACTGGTAATTATAATCATTTGCGCCTCCATTGCTCCTTGGGCAAGGTGTTAGTTTCGTCTCTATTAGCATTCTGTTAGTCTATTGGCTGGGCTAATCGGAAGCCGTTCACAGCAACTGTTAAAGTATTTAAACTGCTTGGTTACTGGTTTAAGTTGGGAGAAGCCGATTAGTCACCGGGAGAAGCCGATTAGTCACCAGAAGAAACGGACGTCAGCTTGTAAGTGCTTTTAATACTTGTTCATAGATCTGTTGTTGAAATTATTTACTTGCTGCTAGGAAGGAATATTTCGTTTCCTACCTATTTGTAGTCTGCATTTTCGTTGGTTTATAGCTTTGATTGCACTTACTGGTAATTATAATCATTTGCGCCTCCATTGCTCCATTCAGCATCCTCGTGTGAAGACAGACGAGTGTAAAGACAATCGACTTTTTCCTGCGCAACTTTACCCGAGCAACGACACCGAGCAACACACTTAAGTATCATTTCTATCTTCCCTCACACACTCTCCTTTGCTATCTTCTATCATGTGTTTCAAAACCATTCCGGTTGTCTCTCGACCACGCTCTAACATCACACGCAGACAGCAAAGTAATCCTGCTAACCTGCACCCCATCTCTGCATCTTCTACTACACCTCTTTCTTTCTCTATGGCTCTCTGGAATTGTAAGTCAGCTGTCAATAAAGCAGACTTCATTTCCGCTTTTTCTTTACAATCCACTCTCAGCATCTTGGGCTTGACTGAGACCTGGATTCGTCCAGAAGACTCAGCAACCCCAGCTGCCCTCTCTAACAATTTCTCTTTCTCTCACACCCCACGTCAGGTTGGCCGAGGTGGGGGCACTGGTCTGCTCATTTCAAATAATTGGAAATACTCAACCCACTCGCCCCTATGCAATTACAACTCATTTGAATCTCATGCGATTACTGTCATGGCTCCTATAAAACTCCAGATTGTGGTAATCTACCGTCCCCCTGGCCAAATTCTAGCCCCCTTCCTAGAGGACCTGGATGGGTTCCTGTCCTCTTTCATGGAGGATGGAACTCCACTCTTAGTTTTTGGCGATTTCAACATTCATCTAGAAAAGCCTTATGCTACAGACTTTCATTCGCTCCTAGCTTCATTTGATCTCAAACGCCTTACCACTACTAGCACTCACAAATCAGGCAACCAACTTGATTTAATTTACACACGCGATTGTACTGCAGATAACATTCTGGTACAACCACTACATATCTCTGACCATTTCTTCATTAAATTCACATTACACTTTGCTACCCGGGTGCCACCAACCCCCTTACCGGTTACTTTTAGACAAAACCTACGCTCCCTTTCTCCCTCACATCTTTCCTCTGTAGTATCCTCCTCTCTTCCCTCACCTACCCATTTCTCATCTCTGGATGTGAAAGCTGCTACTGATACTTTATGCTCTACTTTAACCACTTGTCTAGATGACATTTGTCCTCTCTCCTCCAGGCCAGCACGAACTGCCCCTTCTAACCCCTGGTTATCTGATGTTCTTCGTGAACATCGGACCAGACTCCGAGCGGCAGAGAGAAAATCCAACGAGCCGTCGGACCTGAGTATGTATCAATCGTTTCTTTCATCTTTTTCTGCTGAAGTCCACACTGCCAAATCGTCACATTTCCATAACAAGATCAACAATGCTCCAGATATGCGTAATCTCTTTAGAACATTTAATTCTCTCCTCTGTCCCCTCCACCACCTCCCACCACCTATAACAGCTGATGACTTTGCAACTTTTTTACAAACAAAACTAAAACAATCAGTAGTCAGTTTTCACCTCCACTCATACAGGACCCCCAACCAACTAGATCCACTACTCAAACTCCCATCTTCTCCTTCTGTCCCCTCACTGAGGCGGAAGTATCCAAACTTCTCCTCTCCAGCCATCCTACAACATGTCCTCTAGACCCTATCCCCTCACACCTTCTCCAAGCAATCTCTCCTGCACTCTTACCAGCACTCACACACATTATCAACACATCTCTCCTCACAGGCATCTTCCCCACTGCATTCAAGCAGGCTCGAGTAACCCAAATGCTCAAAAAAACTACATTAAACACTTCTCTTTTAGAAAACTACAGACCTATCTCTCTCCTTCCATTCATTGCCAAAAAACTCGAACGAGTTGTCTTTAACCAGGTCTCATTGTTTCTTTCACAGAACAACAAACTGGACGCTAAACAGTCAGGTTTCAGGAGTGGCCATTCAACTGAGACTGCGCTACTATCGGTCACTGAAGCCCTGCGAATTGCAAAAGCCGATTCCAAATCATCAGTCCTCATTCTGCTGGATCTGTCTGCCGCTTTTGACACTGTCAATAATCAGATCCTCCTGTCCACCCTCTCATCACTGTATATCACTGGGATTCCACTTCGCTGGTTTGAATCCTATCTCACTGGTCGGTCTTTCAGGGTGGCCTGGGGCGGGGAGGTATCTAAAGCACATCAATTGGTCACTGGGGTTCCCCAGGGCTCGGTTCTTGGACCCCTCCTCTTCTCCACATACACTACATCACTGGCTCCCATCATACAGGCACATGGCTTCTCCTACCATTTCTATGCTGATGACACACAGCTCTATCTCTCATTTCGACCAGATGATCCAACGGTAGCTGCACGGATCTCAGGCTGCCTGGCGGACATCTCGGCATGGATGAAAGAACATCATCTACAGCTCAACCTGGCAAAGACTGAGCTTCTTGTCTTCCCTGCAACTCCAACTCTACAGCATGATTTCACAATTCAGTTAGGTTCATCAACAATTACCCCATCAGCTTCGGTCAGAAATCTTGGTGTAATCTTCGATGACCAGCTGACCTTCAAAGAGCACATTGCAAAGACTGCTCGATCTTGCAGGTTTGCACTACACAACATCAGAAAGATCAGGCCCTTTCTGACAGAGCATGCTGCACAACTTCTTGTCCAGGCCCTTGTCATTTCTAGACTGGACTACTGCAATGCTCTTCTAGCTGGACTTCCATCAAACACAATCAAACCTCTACAAATGATTCAGAATGCAGCGGCACGACTGGTCTTCAACGAGCCCAAAAGAGCCCATGTTACACCTCTCTTTGTCTCCTTGCACTGGCTACCAGTTGCAGCTCGCATCCAGTTCAAGACACTGATGCTTGCATATAGAACAACCACAGGCTCAGCACCCACCTACTTCCACTCACTATTACGAATTTACATCCTCCAGAAGTCTGAGATATGCTAGTGAGCGCCTCGTGGTACCATCACAGAGAGGCTCAAAATCACTCTCCAGAACATTCTCTTTTACCGTTCCTGGCCGGTGGAATAATCTTCCCACCCCCATCCGGAATGCTGGATCCCTGTCAATTTTCAAGCAACAACTGAAAACTCATCTCTTTCAACTCTACTTGACTACATAAAAAAAAAAAAAATTGAACTTTCACTTTTTCAAAATCTTCATCTTTCTCTTTATCTTTCTCTCCTTCCCTTGCTAGCTTGTACTTATTTGAACAATGCCTGAGACTTGGTGTTATTGGCACTTCCTCTGTATGTTTGCCTCTTCAAGATTAATCGCTTCATGTACTCCCAATTGTAAGTTGCTTTGGATAAATGCGTCTGCTAAATGACTAAATGTAAATGTAAATAACCGAGACATAAAATTTGTGCCCTGATCGGTCTGCACCACCTTTGGTAAACCAAAGGTAGAGAAGAATTTCGTTAAAGCTTGCAGAACTCCCTTAGTTTTTATAGTGCGTAACGGCACAGCTTCCGGGAAACGAGTATTAGAGCACATCATAGTTAATATGAACTTATGTCCGGACTTAGTCCGTGGCAAAGGACCAACCCAGTCCAATATCACACGCTCAAACGGCTCACCAACAACAGGAATGGGGCAGAGAGGCGCTGGAGATATCGATTGATTTGGCTTGCCCACAATCTGACAAGTATGGCATGACCGACAATATTTTACAACATCAGATCTTAAACCAGGCCAAAAGAAATGATGTAAAATGCGATAGTATGCTTTTTTGATGCCCAAATGGCCTGAGAAACAGTGATCGTGAGCTAACATCAACACATGAGAGCGAAATTGAGTAGGCACGACTATCTGATAAACTGCATCAGCTTCACATTCAGGAGTCGCTGGTGTTCTTTTTCGCATTAACAACCCATCATCACAAAAATAAGCAACAGGTTTCTCAAACACATCATCTTTTTTTACGACAGCAGCTCGACAACGAGCTAAGGAACCATCATGTTTTTGTGCGCTCGCTAAAGTGACTCTATCAATTCTCAGAGATAGATCAATTTCAGCACTAGGTACGGTGGACAGTGACTCAGAGCGCCCGCATTCTACCTCTTCAGGGAACTCATGGCAAACGTCAGCGCTGTCAGGGGAAGCTAGAAAGCTGTCTGAAAGTTCAACCACATCGCTATATTTACGTGACTGCGCTCGTGTGATCACACATGCAGGAAATACAGAGGTTAAGTTAGAAACAGAGTCTACAACATTTTGTGGTTCAGAAAGCGGATTCTCAACTACTTCAGGAAACGGCAGTACTTTTTCACCTGCCAGGTCATTACCGAGAATCAGATCAACTCCTTTAATAGGCAGTTGCGAACGAACAGCTATTTTAACAAATCCGGAAACAAGATCAGATTGAATATTTACATAATGTAAAGGAACTCTGACTATTCCTAATTCAATCCCTTGAACCAGCACATCAGAACCACAATACGAATCCCTAGTAAATGGTAATACATTGCCCAGCACAAAGGATTGAGCCGACCCAGTATCTCGAAGAATACGAATGGGTATTTTATCTTCCTGTTCAGTAAGGAAAACTACTCTGCTAAAAACAAACGGATCATATCCAGAATCAATTACTTGTTCGTCAAAACTAACTGGCAGACTCGTAACACGAGCAAATCCAACTCTCTTCGGCCCCTGCCGTCTCGGAGACTGATTTTTCCTTTTCAAAACTGGACATCCCGCAATGAGGTGACCAACCTCGTGACAATAAAAACACTCACGTGATTCAGCTGGGTTTGCCGTTATAGCTTTTACGGTTTTCAAGTTCTTTTCAGCACCAAAATGAGAAGATTCACGGCGCACAGATGCTACAAAAACATTTTTATGGGTCAACACAAATTCATCAGCTGAAAAAGCTGCTTGCGCAACCGTGTTTACTTTTCGTTCATTTAAATGTACCACAATCTTTTCTGGCAACGTGTTTTTAAAATCTTCCAATAGCACAAGTTCACGAAGTTGCTCGAAAAAATTTATCTTGTTGGACTGGCACCACTTATCAAAAAGAGTTCCCTTCTCATGGGCAAACTCCACAAAAGTCTGATTGGCGGCTTTTAAATGACCACAGAATTTTTGACGCTAAGCTTCGGGAACAAGCTCATAGGCTCTAAGAACCGAGGCCTTCAAAATAGCATAGTCTAAACTATCCTTGATGGACAAAGCTGCAGAAACTTCCAAATCTCTCTTGGCCAATGCAAAGCGGCAGCTATCCAACGCAGCACTGAAGTAAGAATCAATCTCCGTTTCTCTAAAATAGGAACCAAACGAATCTGCCTACTGATATCAACCTCACCTGTACCTGGGGTATGTGGAACAGGAGAAACCACTGGTGAAACACTAGGTACTGATGTCATCGGGGTTTGTAATCCACTCACGGTCTAGGTGAAACGCGACGAGCCTCAAGTTCACACTGCCTAACACGCAGCAGTTGAGTATCATGTTCTTGCTGCTTAACTCGCAAATCAAGCTCTTTAAGTTGTATGGCCAATTTCAGATCTGCTGTGTTTAGACCTACCAATGGATTCGGATCTACAGTCGGAAATTGAGCTGAAGCCTCTGCTTTATCTCCGTCTGTCCCAGAAACAGCGTCCACATCCCTTGACTTCGGTTCAATTACCAAAACCCCATCCGCCACTAAATTTTCCTGCACCACATCTCTTATTGCCTTTTTGGTAACCCCTTTAGATATGGTTATATCATAATGATCTGTGACAAGGATTAAGTCAGATTTGCGGCATGTATATAACGCCTCTACAGTAAGAGACTGTTTAAAATACTCAAAACTAAACTCCATAGTTACACTCGCTACACTCCCCCTTTCACAAGTAAAAACCGCCAATCAGAAATGACAAAATAATTCTCACCAACAAGATAAATCATACTTACGAATGAATTAGATGAAACTGTCAGCCCCATTTTATTACGTCCGCTAGGGGTAAGCAAATGAATTAAAAGGACAAGACTTCCGGCAGGCAGTCAGACCAAAAAGGACCCAAACAAAATCACAATCACTTATAAAGTAAATTTATTGTAGATAAATTAGGGAAAACCACCAATAGTTAGCAGATCTCCTTAAGGGACCCACGGTCCAACCAAAAATAATATTAAAGCAATACAAATTTGTTGGCAAAGAAATGTAAAGAGGAAAAAAAAGCTAGCTTAATCTAGTGGCATCTTTCGTCAGAGAGACCCAAGGCCAAAATAACAAACAAAACCAATCTAAAAATAAATCAGCAATATAACTAACCTACCACAAAGAAAGGAAAGGAAAATAAATACAATCAATCTAACCTAACTACTCTTAACATAAACATCATACAAATGAGGGTTTAAACAAAAGAAAGCAGGTCTCTCCTACATTTCTACCACATTCCAAACTAAACCAATAATAAAACGAAATATTCAAAAGCACTAAAGACAAGTGCGACCGACCCGATGTCACACCCGCCCTCTTCTGAAGAGCGGAAGATCCATTTTAAAGAGAACAGCTGATCACCCAATTACTGCTAATAAGCAGCAAGACATAGTAAATCAGCGGCGATCTGAAACTCAAAAAAAACATCCAACAGAATACAAATATTATGAAAAACACAATAAGAAACAAACATCATAATGTAACAGAGGTGTTGAGTTATGATACTTTAAACAATGTATTTAAAATAAATGTATAATTTTTACCAATACTTAATAAATAAAGAGAGTATTTGGAACTTTCCTAAATATGTACTTAAGCAATTGGGTTACCTTACATTTTTATTGAAGTGCAATTATTCAATTGAAAAAATACCGGCTAAGCAAAATTTCATAAACCAGCTTTTATGGCATGGACGCTGGCCTACAAACATAATTTCTCACCAAAGCGGTACCATATTTGGAACAACAAAGACATCTTATACAAAAATAAATCTTTATATTTTGATTACTGGTTTGAAACAAAACAAAGTGCATCACAGGATAAATATTTGAATATTGAAGAGATCAAGAGTAAAATATTGATTGGTAATACAAATATTATACAAAATAGACTCAAATAACTATAGTTGGAATATACTTAATAACGTTGTATGTCCTCCAGTTTGCTTTGTCTGGTCTTCTGTATTTGGAGAAGTGAATCGGCATAAAGCTTGGCGAACAGTAGACAAATTCTATATTAATAACAAAGTAAAAGAGGTTTCTTTTAAAATAATGCATAGAATATACCCAGTTAAACATGTGCTGGAATGCTTTAAATTATAAATTGATTACTCTTGTGATTTCTGTAAAGGTTAAAAGGAAACTATTTTTCATTTATTTTTTCACTGTATACATAAAAATTTTGGATTGATGTGGTGTTATTTATTAAGAAACTGTTGGACATTTCTTTGCAGCTGAGTGGATTTGATGTAGTAATATACTTCGGTAATCATGGATTTGATAAAGATAAAGCATACTTCACACAGTTGTTAATTTTAATGGGGAATTTTCATATTCATAAAATGAAGTGGTTCGGCTCCAAACCAAACTTTTCTCATTTTATAAACGATTTCAAGCTGTATTGTAAGGTCCTATGTAATTGCACAAGTAAAAAGGCTATTAGATCTCATAATATTGTAAGCAGGTATGCTATTGTATAAAGTGACACCCCAAAACGTCAGTATTTTTTTGTCATTATATTTTCTTACTCTCCTCTGGCACTGTTTCATTATATTAATGTTGTTCATCTTTTTCAAGTACAAGATTAGTTGGTTAGTGGGACGACAGGTTGTAGGACCTCAAGATTTTGGATTATGGCTAAGTTCGAACCAAATTCGAAACTTTGTCTCAAGGGGACCCCCTCGAGCGGATGGATAAGTTTGGTGGCCCAACAACCTCGTTTAGGGGTCAAGCTGTCAGAAAAGGGGCAAGCACATGTCTGTATTTTTCCCTGAATATTTTTGATTATTTTTTTAAAAGTCCTTCCCAAAAGCTGAGGATTTCGACCCTGTGAAATATTGTGCATAAAAGCCCCACTATCAAGCATTCGACGCCCCAAGCCATCTTAATGGTATTATGAATCAAACTGTAAATAAAATCCTACTTGCAACCTATTTAATGGGGACTGGATAGGAGCTTTATGGACATTCATTTTTCATGCATAACAAACATTATTATGATATGCAAATCAGATAAATGAGTCAAACTTATTGTGTTGGGTACATTAGAGGTGGTTTAATCAAGAATAAACATCCTACACATGAATAATACAATATACAGGAAGAGTCCATAAAGCTCCTATACAGTTGCCATATAATAGGTTGCAAGTGGGACATACTGCATTATGCCTACCGGAAGGTCCCACTTGCAACCTATTTAATGGGGACTGGATAGGAGCTTTATGGACATTATTAATGCATAATAAACATTATGATGATATGCAAATCAGATAAATGGGTCCAGTTTTGAGTAAAGCAGAGTACGCCTTGGAGTTTTTTGGGCCGAAATTTCAAGTTTCTTCAAATTACATGAAATTCACTCTGCTGATAGAGGAGACTTAGACTAAGACATGAGCGCAAGTCCAGGCTCCCTTGGCCTTTCCAGAGGTGAGGACATCCCACCTGCAACCTATTCCATTATACAAAATAGGAGGTTGGTGTACAGTGGAATTTTGGCACTAAACTTGGTGCTACGAACTCAGGTGGGCTTGCTGAGTGATGATAGCATAAAATATGGTTGTCAAAATATTTAAATCTTGAAAGGTCTTCAACCCTTGAGTCCACAAAACAACTATCTGAAGCCCATTATATAGGTTGGGAGTGGGACACATTCCATTTCCAACCTATATAATGGGACTTAAATAGGTGTTTTGTGGACACAATGGTTTGAGGCCTTTTATGTATAACTATCTTGACAAAACCTGCATATCAGCACTCAACAGCCCCCCTGAACCAGCAGAAGCAAGCCTGGTGCCAAAATACCACTGTCCAGGGAATTCCTATTTTTAACAATGGCATAGGTTGCATGTGGGATCTCCAGATCACAGCACTGGAAAGCTCTAGAGTCTTGAAACCTGCACTCCTGTGCACATCTATGCCTCCCCTTTCAGAATCCAGAGTTTCATGAACATTGAAGATTTTTATTTTCTCAACTCAAAAATTGCCTTGCCACGCATTGGAGTTTTTTTGGGCCGACATTTCAATTTTCTCCAAATGACTTGAAATTCACTCTGCTGGTAGATTAGACTTAGGGTGAATCCCATTTCTCTGTCTTACCCCTTCCCTTCCCCTACCCCTTCGTCTTACCCCTAGCCCTTGTCCCTCAAAAACGAGTGGTAAGCGCTAGGGGTGAAAACATACCCCTATGAAATGAGACAATACTTGGTTACCTTTATGTCATCATACATCATCGCTAGCTGGCTGCTACGTCACCAGAGACAAGTGTTGATCACAAACTTCCAAGATGCCGTCTACAAGTGTGTTTATGTCTATTGCGTGAGTTTTAGTGATGTTTCTCTCTAGTCCGAGAAATGCGGGACTGTTGTGCAAATCAGCATGTAACGTTAGCGTAGAAAACTAGCGATTTTTAAAAACGTTTCAATTAAGAACTGTGACGAGTGGCTGCCTCCCCCCCTTATCATCATCACCCCGTCCTTTAACGCCGCCCTTCACCAGGCTCCCGACGGGAGTGGGTGTGTGAGAGAGAAGGGGAGCTGAAACAGCTAGGTCTGGCGGCGTGTGATGAGGCACACCTGACGTGAATGAAGCCTCATCACCGCCGCTGTTAAACGCTGAGGGCGCCTCTCCTTGGGAGACCGGTCTCTTTCCCGTGCATGCACGCTGGTGTCCTCGTGGGTCCAGGAAGGGAGTGTAGAGGGATACCACGCCGCCAGAGCTGCGGACCCGCGGTCCGGACGAGAACCACACCAGCTATACGTCTGACGGGCCAGGATGCCGGACCAGAGAGGGGAGCGAGTACGGCCGCCGGACTCCGCCCCTTACCTGGACCCTTCCTTCTCGATCACTGCCCCTCCTTCACAAACCCCGCAGCACAACGAGGACACCAGATCCCCTGTTTATTTTGGACACTTTTCCCTTTTGGACACTTTATTTTATTATTTATGTTAAATAAAAGCCACTCCGAGGCCTGACGCCACGTCCACTGTGTCTGTCGTTTGCTCTTCCCGCCACAGAACATGGTTGCAAATATATATGTACAGGAGTGTGTAGAGCACAAAACAGTCATAATTTTTTATCAATTATTTAAGCTGAAAATACTTACATTTATGGGGCTCTCTGGATGATATGGCCGCCATTGTTGCCGGTTGCGCAGTGTGTTCTGGGTACCCCTTGGTTTCAAGTAAGCTCGCGAAAATGCTTGGTTTTAAGGGGTATCTACTAGGGGTGACACGGTACACAGATGTCACGGTTCAGTATGAACCTCGGTTCGGGGGTCATGGTTCGATACGATTTCGATACAACAGGAAAGAAAATCTATTATGCTCGGTTTCTTTTCATTTATTTTGAACAGACAGTAGTGCAAATAAAAAAAAAATCCACTTAAATGTGAAAATACTAATTAGTAATACTATTATTACATTGTTATATTATGTATAAAATCTGTTTTGTTTTCATTGTGAGTGTACACAAATAAAAGCAGACCTTTATCCAGTGATTATTAATAAGGCAATACGTGTTTAAAGTTGATTCTGCAGCTGGTATAAGGAAATAGTTGAAGTGATCGCACGCTGGAGCACACACACACACTTTTTATTAATTGTAAGTTATATATTGAACATTTAACAAATATTCAAAGTTATTACAAAATGTTACAAACATGATCACGTTTCCTAACACACACACACACAAAACACATCAGTTCCAGCATTGCTAAAGTTGGTAGGCTACTTTATCAAAATAAAATACAAACATCAGCGCACCCGCCTTTGTTACTGTTGGAACGCGACTGAATTTACGTAACTTACAAAGCCTATAATTTACATAATCAATAATAATTTAGCATTAAGATAAGTTGCATCGCAAACGAGGAAATATTATGGAATATTCGGATTTGTGCTGAATGAGAGAGGTAGGATACATGAGCACAAAGCTCTTGTCAGTCCATGTGAGAGATGCGTTCAGAATCAGCACATGGTCACACTATGTTTGCATCCAAAGATTCAAATTTAACTTATGCGCAAAACTGGAATATTGCTTAAAATATATGCAAATAAAGCACAGTTTCCATCCAACGAGTCAAAGAGAACAAAATTGTCACTTTCTGATAAACTGTGGCACTAAATATATAGGAGAAGCCACTGAATATAATAGTTTTCATATATGATATAATTTATTTGCGCCTCAGAAAGAGTAACACAATAAATGCTGTCACTGCGTTCGGAGGTGGATGCCAGCTGTTTGAGAACAGAGTCGTGTAAGACAATTATACATATATACTTTGATGACAGACTTTCCTCAGGCTTTTCAGAATGACCATAACAACTTATAGATGCTGTGAACGAGATCGGTCCGCTGGTTAGTCAAGTTATCCCGTCTCAAAGCACAAAGTCACGTGACTTTTTTGATGCGCATGGAGGAATTTATTCGGTAACGTTAAATGTGTTTCCATCGTAGTTTACGTTTTTTTATCTTTAGAATGTATGCGCATCTTACCGTTTCCATCCAGCGTTTTTTGATGCGATATTCTAAAGTGCGCATAAAATAGGTGGATGGAAGCAGCTGTCTCAAGCGCGCAACTCACTGCATTTGCTGTTCTTCTGCTGGCGCTGGCGGTTATCAAACAGCGTTGCATTACTGCGAGCGCCCCCTTCTGGATTGGGGGTGATTTGCCTGTATTTGTCGTAAGGTCTCATGCACTGAACTGAGAGCTCTGTACTGTAACGGTTTGGTACGAATACATGTACTGTGCCACCCCAAGTATCTACCCCTTCCCCTTAGCCCTACCCCTCGATCAAAACAAGAATTGGGATAGCCCTTACTCTCACGTGAACGCGCAAAGCTAAGGGGAAGGGGTAAGGGGAAGGCGTAAGACAGAGAATTGGGATTCATCCTTAGACTTAGACAGGAGCGCAAGTCCTGGCTCTATGGACCTTTCCAGAGCTGGAATCTGGACATCCCACCTGTAATCTATTCCATTATACAAAATAGGAGGTTGGTGGACAGTGGAATTAAGGCACCAAACTTAGTACTTCACACTCAGGGGTGCCTCTTGAGTGCTGATAAATAGGTTTTATCAAAACATTTCATCATGAAAGGTATTAAAACCCTTGTGTCCACAAAACACCTATCTGAAGCCCATTATATAGGTTGGGAGTGGGGCACATCCCATTTCCAACCTATATAATGGAACTCAAATAGATTTTTTGTGGTTTAGGCTGTTTTCTCTTAAACTTTTTTGATTAAACCAGTATATCAGCATCCAATAAGGACCTCCAGAGTCAGCAGTACCAAGTTTCATGCTGTCCACAACCCCCCTATTTGAGGCCCAAAGAATAGGTTGGAAAAGGGATCTAGATTGGTAGACAATTCTTTATTTACATTGTTATAGCAATCCCATTGTATTAATTGCAAATGAGATATGTGTCCACTTGCAATCTATTGAATGGGATCGGTTTAGTACTTTGGTGGACAATCATCCCACTAACCTATTATAGCAATCCCATTCAAGAGGTTGCAAATGGACACATATCCCACTTGCAGTTTTGTAGTAGGTAAGTGGACAAATAGTAGGATGGGGTCATTTTTTCACTTTAGTAGGTAAGTGGATAAATAGTAGGTTCGTGGGATGGGGGCGGGACCATGTAGTGGTCATCAGTGGTCAAGGAGACATTCTGTCACTTTAGTAGGTAAGCGGACAAATAGTGGGTTCGTGAGATGGGGGGTCCCGGTGGCAGTGCAGTGGTCAACAGTTTTCAAGGGGTAATTTTGTCACTTTAGTTGGTGAGTGGACAAATAGTAGGTTCGTGGGATGGGGCGAGGCCATGTAGTGGTCAGCAGTGGTCAGCATGCTGACCTGGATGGGAAATGGACAAATGGCAGATAAGCGGGACTGAGGTCCCGCCCGAAAAGCATCCGCTTGCAACTTATTTGAATGGGCAGACCCCCTATGCAATAGCCCTGAAGTGGGACTTGTTTGCGCACTGATGTGGAGCATGGTTGAACTGCATTTACATTTACATTTAGTCATTTTGCAGACACTTTTATCCAAAGCGACTTACAATTGGGGAATACATCAATCTTGAAGAGGCAAACAGACAGAGGAAGTGCTTGTAACACCAAGTCAATGTCCAAATAAGTACGAGGTAGCACGGGAAGGAGAGAAAGATAAAGAGAAAGAAGTTTTTTTTTTTTTTTTAGGATGAAGCCAAGTAGTGTCGAAAGAGATGAGTTTTCAGTTGTTGCTTGAAGATTGACAGGGATCCAGCATTCAGGATAGGGGTTGGAAGATCATTCCACCAGCCAGGAACTGTGAAAGAGAATGTTCTGGAGAGTGATTTTGAGCCTCTCTGTGATGGTACCATGAAGCGACACTCACTAGCAGATCTCAGACTTCTGGAGGGGATGTAGATTCATTATAGTGAGTGAAAGTAGGAGGGTGCTGAGCCTGTGGTTGTTCTATATGCAAGCATCAGTGTCTTGAACTTGATGTGAGCTGCAACAGGTAGCCAGTGCAAGGAGATAAAGAGAGGTGTAACATGGGCTCTTTTGGGCTCGTTGAAGACCAGTCGTGCTGCTACATTCTGAATAATTTGTAGAGGTTTGATTGTGTTTGATGGAAGTCCAGCCAGTAGTGCATTGCAGTAGTCCAGCCTAGAAATTACAAGGGCCTGGACAAGAAGTTGTGCAGCATGCTCTGTCAGAAAGGGCCTGATCTTTCTGATGTTGTGTAGTGCAAACCTGCAAGATCGAGCAGTCTTTGCAAAATGCTCTTTGAAGGTCAGCTGGTCATCAAAGATTACACCAAGATTTCTGACCGAAGTTGATGGTGTAATTGTTGATGAACCTAACTGAATCGGGAAGTCACGCTGTAGAGTTGGAGTGGCAGGGAAGACAAGAAGCTCAGTCTTTGCCAAGTTGAGCTGTAGGTGATGTTCTTTCATCCATGCCGAGATGTCTGCCAGGCAGCCTGAGATCCGTGCAGCTACCGTTGGATCATCTGGTTGGAAAGAGAGATAGAGCTGTGTGTCATCAGCTTAGCAATGGTAGGAGAAGCCATGCGCCTGCATGATGGGACCCAGTGATGTAGTGGAGGCCTCCAGGCTTTAGGGGTCTTCCGTTCGAACCCCCGAGTGGTGGTTGGTCCCCCAAAACCACCTCAATCCTCATCGGGGGTAGGTGGGGCGGCTGGCGTCAGACCCCCATGAAAATGTTTGAGGGTCCGGTACGCGCCAACCATGAAGCAACATACGGGACCCACCTAAAGGATAGCTGAATGATAGCCTTTCGAAACTGGCACGCTTCTGTGAGACAGTGAGGTGGACGGATCGGAACCATAGGAAGCTGTGGGGGGGTCATGTCCCCCGTCCCTAGTGCCATCTGCACGCCTGCATGCAGTTTATGATTATTACGACTAAATGGCTGACCAAAATATTTAAAATAAATATTAGCTTAATTCATGATTTCTAACATACAGTAGGGCTACAGGTTATTATGCTTTATATCGTTCATAACTACTTAAATTACTACTTATAATAAATACATAAATCTATTTCATATTAAGCATAGATTAATCATTTTAAAGTAATTCATTTGACTTACTTTTAATTCATTCATATTATGCGGGTGTTTTTCAAAAACTGAATTTTTCCATCAGTCACGTCCGCTCATCCCCACTGCAGCTCAGAGCTCACTCACGACATCACAGCCAGTGGTGACGTTTCACAAAAACATAGGGCAGTGGTCGGCAGCAGGCAGCCCGTGGGCCAAAACTGGCCCACCAGCAATAATATCTGGCCCGCACCGCAGCAAGATTGTTTTGAAAGCGGCTGGTTCTGAAATAAATTTGTCATGACAGCAACAGTTACTCACAAACTTTAACGGTATTCTTATCGGTACTTTTTGTTATTCATTCATACATACACATAATATGTATGAAATATATATTTATATGATAAATTAGCATAGATAGATTAGCAGCTTAATTAACATTGCTTTATACTCTGAAATGTTAAATACATATTTAATTAAATGAATATAACGCATCAATTTGTAAATGCACGGGTGTGCGCATTTTTGTGTTTTATATACATAAGATAAGATACAGTAAGAACATGAACAAAGAAACAAAGTTAAACAAACTGACAAATATACCATTTGTCATACTATAAAACAAATGTACAAATGAAATGAAAAACAGTAGATTTTTTGAATTTTCTGAATTCTACTAACTTTTAATGTTCAAGGTAAGTAATATCAGCAAATGTAAATGAACACTGCATAGTTTTCACTATATATATTGATAGATTAATGCTTATTAAAGCTATAAAATTATTCAGAATAAGAGCTGTGGGTGATTTTCTCTTTGATTAACATTGAAGAAGCAGTCTGTCACTTTAAGACAAAATATTGACACACACAATTTTCTCCCAACTGTTCTCGTTCACTTTAAGATATAAACTGTATAAACTGTATAAAAGTGAATACTCTTCAAGCCGGCTGTTTTTTTTTTACATGTTTTATGTGTATTTGATCGTTTGGACGCACCAAGACTCAAAAGTGTCCTTTGCTTGTTAGTTTTAGAGCGCGCAGCGCACACACACACACGCGTGCAGGCACGCGCACACACACACACACACGGGGAACAGCGTCTCTCGTGTGGATTGTACTTTCAGCGTTTTATTATCATACATGTCCAGCAATTTAGCAACTGTAAAGACTGCATTTTACAACAATCGACAGATGATTGATCTGATTCTGAAGTTAAGTTTTGGTCAGGGAGGAACGAATGCGCGCCGCTGTGAAGGGAAGGAAGTTGTGCTAGAAGAAACGCGGCTATAATCCTTAGAAACAAAAAAAAAACATTAAATAAACTTAGTTTAATACAACAGCCACAGGCCTAAAGTGTAAGCATGTTTTAATGGTTAGTTCTCTCTTCTAACATAAACAGGGCTTTCATGTTGCGTGTGCTGAAACTCTTCCACGTGAGCGCGATCTGAATTGGGAATAGCAAAAATGCATCATAGACAAATGTTTGAATATTATTGCACATAAAAACAGCTGGTGACTCTGGTGGGATAGAATTTGCAAGATAATGCGTATATATAGCAATAATAAATCTATGTGTGTTTTCTTAATTTCTCCAGTACCGATAGCAGAACCGTTAACGTCAGAGCTTATCGATACTCCGGTCTTTCATAATTTAGCCCCGAGACCGATTAAATACCGGGTTTCAGTACCCATCCCTAACTCCACCACTATCCCAAGTACAATCCATGCCAACGACCCGTAATATAACTGCATATTTAGCAATAATTCACGTCAATATTTAGCTAGCTTGATAGAGAAGGATCACTCAAATCAGAAAGAATGTGAAAGCTATATGATGGCGGCAATGGACATGAGCGGTTATAGTTCTCAAGGAATCTGTTCATTGCTTCTAGTTTAGATACTGAATATTTTCTGCTGAAAGCATGGTTTAAACAAGTATTACAACACTTATTCACACGCATTTGTATCCGATTTTGAATGAGCAGAAGTCTGTAAGAAATGCATCGATCCATAGGTAAAATAACTGTAGTTATTAGTAAGGCGGTATAAAAATAGAAGGGGAAAAATTGTATCAGACTTTATTGATCAGTCTGCACGTAATGCACTTCTCATTATATGGAATTCAAGTTCAAATAGAGTTAACAATGTTAACTCCTTGTTGCGCAAAGAAAACAAAAATAACAATTTACTCAATCATTCTTCTCCCCCGAGTTACATCGTCCACCATTTTAGAAAGTATCACAATGCATACGCATGTTGTCTCCTAAGTGTAAACAATGCTTAATACACAGATTATGTTTATGTTCACGTGCGGTTCCCCGAACGTAAACAACGCTTCAAAACGAACGAACAAAACCGCTGTATGAGCATATGATATGCAAATTAAATCTCTCGGCTGGATAAAAGAAGCCAGTGTCACATGCAGCCTAAAGTTTTGATGGATGACGATTGTAATCAAGGTAAAGATGATTACAGTGACATACAGTATCGTGCATTAGGCGCGCGTTTTGTCTGTTATTTGATGCGCAAACGAACTGTGTGTGTGCGCTCTCGGCGCACTGATCACTATAACATCATATTTCTGCTTGAATAGCTCAGTATATTTACGTAGTTAAATACAGTTAGGTTTTTATAACGGATGCATTGCTTGTGTGTTTTGAAGTTTGTGAGAATCAGTGGTGTTCATGTACATGGGCATCAAACGCTCCAAAAAGATTGAAAGGAAAATGTGTAAAAAGTAAAAGTCTATGTTTGCAGAAAAAAACATGGAATGTTTAAATCTATCTTGAATTTGCTTCGTTAAAAAAAAAAAAGGAAAATACAAAGATTTTAGTGAAAAGTTTGGGCTTGCAGTATTGATTTGGAGAAGAGGGGTCTTGGAGTAAAACAGGGTGAGAACCACAACTTTAGGTAAATGTACTAATAATTTCTTACCATTGTCATTGGATTAAAAAAAAAAATGCAATATAAAGATACATCCCAATATTTTATTTAATTTTCACTTGGTAGATCTCGGTGGTTTCTCATTTAGTAGATCCTACAATAAAAGTGTGGGCACATGAGCAGACTATCAATGGAATTTAGACATATAATTGGTGAGTCTCAAAATATCTTCCCACTTTTTGTTCCCATAGATGAACAAATTCTTGTGTTTGGCATGACATGATAGTGGGTAAATTATGGTAATTTTAGTTTTGTAAGCATATTTAACTTTAGGGACAGTTCACCCCCATGAAAATTAGAATTAACAATGAATTAGTCACCTCGTGTTGTTCCGAACCAAGTCCCCACTCTATTTAATATTAACGTCCAGTTAATCTACGAACAAGTAATTCATTTTGACTTGAGACAAAATATTATGGGTGTTTTCAAAAACTTGAATTTTTCCATACCAGTCACATCCGCTCATCCCACTGCAGCTCAAACTCACTCACGACATCACAGCCAGTGGTGACGTTACTCAAAACTCCTATAGGGAGCAGTGGTGGGCAACGGGCACGGCCAGCCCAGATAAAACTGACCCACCAGCAATAATATCTGGCCAACCGCACAAATGCTTAATTCAAGAATGACTGGTGTTCAAATCAACACCTAAATCTATCATGAACAACAGTTTCACAATCAGACTGTATGGTAATTGTGATTCAACTTGAGTGAGGGAGACGATGCTGCTGCGAGATGTCTTGGTTTTTTACTCGCTCTGAAGCACTCCACCATCCTAGAGTACAATCCATGCCGCGACCCGTTTATAACTGCATGTTGTAATAATTCCATCAATATTTAGCTAGCTTGAAATGAGAAAGGATCATAAATCAGAAAAGAATGTGAAAGCCTTAGCGGCAATGGACATGAGTGGTAGGTGCATAGTTCCAGGGTCAAGGAATTTCATTGCTTCTAGAAAGAATATTTTCTGCTGAAAGCATGGTTTAAACAAGTATTACAACACTTGTTCACACGCATTTGTACAATATCTGACTTTTTGAATGACGAAGACTGTGAAAATGCATCGATCCATAGGTAAAATAACGTAAAACTCAGTAAGTTGACTAGAGAGGTATAAAATAGGTTTGAATTACTGATCCCAACTTTATTGATCGAATACGCCTGCTTAATGCACTTCTGGACCTCGTGGAACATTTCAGTTGCGCTGACTGAGTGGGTTAACAATGTGCCTAACTCACTTGTTCTTGCAAAAAAAGGTTTCAAGAAATAATATTTTGCTAATTTGTGCATTCTTCTCCCCAGATTGACATCATGCATTTTAGTCTTAAATGCATGCAGCATGTAATGATCTAAGGGAGATATTGACAATGCAACATTCCTTTAAGCATTTTGCAGATTTTCTTTCAGTTTTGTTCAATAGCAATCAACTCTGGTGGTTGTGTCAAAAAAATTAAATACGTCAAAATGTAAATAGAAAAATGAGCAAGCAAGTTCAAGCACTAAAATATTCAGCCCTGAAAATCCTCCTGATAAAACAACCCTGGAAGTTATGTGAAAAAGTTCTAATGGGCACATACTTTATTGAATAGTTCCAAACCTGTTTGAATGTCTTTATTCTGCTGAACACAAAAGGAAGATATTCTGAAGAATGTGGGGAACAGCTGTTCTGGGGCACTATTGGCTTCTATAGTATTTAATTTTTTTTCCTATGGAATCAATGATGCCCCAAAACATCCTGGTTACAAACTTTTTTTGAATACCTTTGTGTTCGACAGAACAAACATTCATACAGGTTTGGAACTACATGAAAGGAGTGGAAACCGTAGAAATTTATGAGGGTGAACTCATTTTACTCGTGAGTGAAGCGTTATTTGTGTTCGTGTTCGAAAAAAAAGATGTACTGCTGCGTTTCATGTTAGCAATTTAGCTTGATTATTTATGTTAATATTTAACATTTAAAATAGTTTTTGTTAAATTTGCCCGATTTGTGTGGTCCTGTTGGTGAAAAAGACTGTCCATACAGCTCTTAATTGTAATATGTTTGAATATACATGACCCACTGATTCGGTTTTACTTTTAAACTATTTGTTGCTTTTCAATAAATACTGGAGAAAAAAAAAAAAAAAAATAAAACTCCTGTTCTGTCATGATTTGTTTTGCTTCTAATGTAATTGTGCTTTAGAGGATTTGATAATTTAAGTTTAAACTGGCTTGGCTACTTAAATGGTTTGAAAATGGGTGCCTAAATGGTTTTAAGTTGTGAAGACTTAGGCATGGGTAGGAAATAGTTCTAATAATGTCAAGGAAGCGGAGTTGTGAAACTTGAAATATTTAAGTTACTCCTAATAATTGACTATGCCAACACTAAAAATAAGAGTTAATTTAAACTCAATGCTTGAAATCTGAAATTATATAGTACTCCTTTTAATTAGTTTTAAAGCAGTGGTTTAATGGTTTTAAGTGTCGGTTTGGAATTACCGCAACTTGTTTAGCCACAAGGTTTCAGTCCTATAACGCCATGCACATGCTTTTTAATATGCTCATTTAACAGGTTGTAGTATTTAAAAGTAATAACCCAACACTGTTTTGTGAGGTATGAAGCTGAGAAGTCTGCATAATCCCAGGATATATTACCTCATCCTGTTCTGTGGTTAAGTTTGTTTGTGTTTTTATCCCCACGGTTTTGTTTGGATAAAAAAAAAAAAAAAACTTTATTGTATTTAGCACAATTTGTATACAGAGGAATTTAGAAATATAATTGTTGAGTGCTCAATTCTGACCCACTGATGTCCCCAAAAAAAAAAAACTTTCATATATATGGGCTATTTGTGGGACTTTCATGGTCAGGGTTCCATGTGGGCCCCCATAAAGCGTTTGTTGTAAAAACCCCAAAAAAGGGGAAAAGTACCGGCATTGATGCAGGCTGAAAAACGATGTATTTGCAGCCTTGGATTTAAAAATCATGCCTGTGCCACCGCAAGTCCCCACACTCTTGTCCAGAAGACTGTCAACAAGGCATTTTGGCAAACCAATTAAAAAAAATGTGTGATCATCATTCTATTTGAGGGATTCAGGGACAAAAACTACTCATTTGAAGTTGCAAGATATGAGAACCGTGATCACTACGTGCATAAGTGGCATGCTAAATATAAACTAGGCCAAAAAAAAAAAAATATATATATATATATATATAAATAAAATTGTATCCAAGCACAATTTTATACAGAGAAATTTAATTGGGGCTCAACACTGTTGTCCCTACAAAAAAAAAAAAAAAAAAAAAGGGCTATCTGGTCACCCATGTGGGCCCCATAAGGTTTTTTGTAAAACCTACCGAGAAAAGGGGGCCTTTCCTTCTAGAAAGAGAATAGGTACAGTAGGACTACCCATTTCCCCACTTTTACAGCACACTCAAAATTGGTTAAGAAATCGAATCCAGAAGCAAGAATAGGTTTTTACCCCCATTTATTGAAACCCAGCTAAAGTCTTCGGTCGCTCTTGAACAATTACAGGACTGAGTGGGACCTTGCCTACCCACTGAATGCCTAGAGAAGAAATAAAATAAATTAAGTACTGCACTTGAAAGGTCAAAAGCAATCTTAAAGCAGCTACTTACCACCAAAGGGAGAAGCAGCAATTCCACCATCAGAACCACATGTTGAGTCACAGCAACCACAAGCCTGGTGGTTTCCATCAGCAGCAAACCATCTGCAAGGATAAAAATACATACAATAAAAATACTGCACCTTCAATGTTCTTATACGGCATGAACGTACCCATTGGCAAAGGAACAGGATTTGTGTTGAGCATCACTGGGTGCAGAAGCAAGAGTGGCCTTCAGAATACACGTCATGTAGATCTGCAAGAGACAACAGGTTTAAAAAAAAAAAGCAGATGGGAAGAGAGCTAATTCTTTCACACAATACGTACAGAACGACTGTCTCCCTCCTGGAACATGAAGGCCTCCAGCTGAAACTGGACCTTGTCTTCCTGGGATTGAGGCATGAAGCGTGAGCTGGAAACCGTAGAATCCACAAGGCACCTGATAAAGTGGTGACAAAACTCAATGTTGACTGGCATCAAGTCACCAGCCCTTACCAGGGACAAAATAGTTAAGGAGCTGCTCAAGAACACCAGACCATCAAGTGCTGTGACCCAATGGTTCTTAGTGATGGCAAAAAGCACTTACAATGAGGAACGCAAATCTCTAGTCATTGATGACAGTTGATTTGCCCTAATTCTCAGTGACAAAGTGGTTACAGGGAGAAAACGCAACAAGTCAGTGCATCAACCTTACCCATGATTCTCAATGAAGGAATATCTTGGCAGAGCAGTCACGTCAGGTACTTGAGTGGCCACACAGTGGTCCACAAACACATGCAGTGGGACGTGGTTGTACACCTTCACAGACGCCTCAATATTAATAATGTCACCCAGGAAATACGAGTGTGAAGGCCTCTCATATGACCAGTCATCTGCAAGGAATAACAGTTTAGGCTCAGCTCAATTCTTGAGAAAATGAATGAAGAAACTGCACAAACCCATCATGAGCTTCAGAGAGAACAGCAAGACTTCCTCGCCAACCTCCGTTGAAGCGTAAGGGACCCAAGTTGGCCTCAAGGCATTACTGCTCACATTATGAAACCTGCGGTTCAAGGAGGTACCAAATAAACGGTCTTCCAGTTGCATCACAACAAGAAACAATGCTGAAAGTCACAGAAGGTCATTTACCTTTGATAGTGGCATTGAACGCCAACAACTGCCCCATCAGCACGAGTAATAGGAGTACCAGCGAGCGCTTCAGGTGTGTAGGTAAGAGCAAAAGTGTAGACAAGCTCATCCTCAGTCATCTGTAATAGATTTAGGTTGTTAACTAAAAGGCTCTACCTTACACTTAAAAATAATCTAAAACATAGGTTTTATCAGCCAGGCCATATAACCACTTTCGGTTCAAGGAACCTTTCAGTGATCAATTCTTAAGAACAGTTTTCCACTATAAAGAACAGAACTGTCAGGGTACCATTAATACAAATAAAGAACCTTTCTTTTTAACGGTTTACAACAAAAATCCAATACGATTTAACAATTCCTACCATCAACACACTGTTGCAGTCGTGTAGTTCATTCTCAAAGTAGAGCACCCTGGAGCCAGGGACCCAACCAACAACAGGACAGCCTCCCAAAGACAGACCAGATGGCTGTATCAGCTGACCATTGCTAAACAAGTCCTGCTGTACCTCCACATGAACCCGATTCTCACCGCATTGAATAGCTACACTACTGGGAGTCACAGGTTGCCTCAACTGGAAGTCCACCGCCACCTCGCTCTGCACCTCTGGAACGATGGGAAACCTCCAGACCAAAGGCTTGACTGGACCCTGTAACACCTGCTTCTCCTGAAGACCAAGAGGCTGTTGTGCAAATCTTCTGGAATCATGACTCTGAAACGGAGAAGCCTTTTGCAAAGGGTTCCAGAACCCTTGAGAAGAAAGAGCAGGACCTCTGGAAACTGGATTTGATTGTGGCTTCATGCTTCTTGGACTTTGATTGTACCTCAAACTTCCCCATGCATTATTCAGGTCAAAGACTGCAATCACAACTAGCACTAACACACCATGAAAAAGACCCATCACGACCAGTGTTGACACAACACAATAATACCCAACAGTACTTGTCTTTGTCATTAAGTACAGCTTTGAATTTAGGTGGCTCCTCCCCTTTCAGCTTAATTGATTACCTTTGATTCTCCTCTGGGCCTGTAGAGTTTATGCATTAGCAACCACACAATAATTAATTAGATGTTATATATATATATAAGAGCTGTCAAACGATTAATTGCATCCAAGATAAAAGTTTTTGTTTACATTCTACATGTATGTGTAAATGTGTTTATTTATTATGTATATATAAATACAGACACATTCAGTATACAGTATATTTGGAAAATATTTACATGTATTTGCATTTATATATTTATATTATTATTATATTTTAAATTACATATGAATGTATCAAAATAATAAACACAATACACATTCATATATTATGTAAACAAAAACTTTATCTTGGATACGGTTAATCATTTGCCAGCACTATATACAGTATATATATATATATATATATATATATATATATATATATATATATATATCACACTGAAAATCTTATTCAAAACCACAAATGTACTGGTATTTCCTAATATTATTAATTTTAAAATATGGCATGTAAAAGATGTCTGATATCTTGTCTTGTCTTGTTTTGATTAGTATTATTGATACAAAGTAGTGCACAACTGCTGGAAGCTATTAAACTTTTTTAATAGAATTCAGAATAATAGTTCCTTTCAAACAGTCCATTTCAGTGATGCATACAGCCTTTTCTTCCCCCAATGCAAACAAATCACAACTGTGTGCCGTAGTTGCATAAAAAAAAAAAAAAAAAATTTAAATAATAAAAAAAAGAACAATGTAAGATAAAAAGGATGGTATACATACATACATATTCAAATAAAAAAGAGAAATATAGTCTTTGTACATGTCATGATTCAAAATAAACGATCGTAAGAAATTCACAGTCGTTAATGCTGTTGGCTTTTTATTTTTATTTTTTATTAATGCTTGAACAGACAGTACAAAAAGAACAGCCAAGGGATCATATACAAATCCATAAAATAATAAATAATAATTATTATATAAACAAGACCTGGCGAGGGGGTATATTTTGCACTGACAAGCATCCGGTCTTGTTAAAATGTGTGGTAAGTACTGCCACTCCAGTCCTTGTAATAGCGAATCTCGAAAGTGAAAGTGAAACTAAAAAGGATCATGCATTCAAAAGCAGTTTCAATGCGTGGCATAATAGCGGTTCCTTGATGCCTGCAAAATACGTTATTCTTTACAGCAAGGTGGTCTTTCTGCTGGACCTTAGGCCTGCCGCACCTCCTACTGTGCCTGTGGTGGACTGTGCATGGCAGGGGCGTCCTCTTCCCTCTTGTCCTTTACGCAGGCCTAAACCCGACCGCATACCACATGGTTTTGCTGCAGAGTCTTCAGCTGTGGACCACCATTCATTGACGTTTCGCCCCTTAACCCAGAACGTCTCCTGGTGGCAGGGCAGTGAACAGGGACATCTCCCTGACCCCCTCTGCGCACCCTGTCGGCTCCCGGAACGGAGCGGGCTCTGGAGCGGACTGCGTCGGCTCCCGGAACGGAGCGGGCCCTGGAGCGGAATGCGTGGGCTCCCGGAACGAAGCGGACTGCGTGGGCTCCCGGAATGGAGCGGGCTCTGGAGCGCACCCTGTCGGCTCCCGGAACGGAGCGGGCTCTGGGCGGACCCTGTCGGCTCCGCTCTGGGCGGACCCTGTCGGCTCCCAGAGCAGGCGGGCTCTGGAGCGGACTCTGTCGGCTCCAGCGGAGCGGGCTCTGGGCGGACTCTGTCGGCTCCCGGAGCGGAGCGGGCTCTGGAGCGGACTCTGTCGGCTCCCGAACAGGGCGGGCTCTGGGCGCACTCTGTCGGCTCCCCGAACGGAGCGGCTCTGAGCGCACTCTGTCGGCTCCCGGAACGGAGCGGGCTCTACCGCTTCGAGAAGGCCTGAAGCGAGCTATGCTACCTCGGAGGAAACATCAGCAGGCTCTACCGCTTCGAGAAGGCCTGAAGCAAGCTCCGCTACCTCGGAAGAAACATCAGCGGACCCCGTTAACGTTACCTTGGGAGCCTTCTGAGAGCGTACCACCTCCTTGGATAGGACGCGAAAAGATAATGCCGCTCGCACCGACATCAGCGGAGGATCCTGCACGCTGGTGATCAGCCTGAGATGGCCGAGGAACGGGCTTGAGGCTTTGGGAGGTTGGTGAACGGTCACCGCCGCCTCGAGAGGAATGTGGGCGGGCACCGCCGCCTCAGGAGATCCGTGAGCGGACGCCACCATCTTGGGAGCTGTGTGAGGGGGCACCGCCGCTTCGGGAGCTTTGTGAGCAGATGCCGCCACTTCAGGAGCTAGATGAGCGGACGCTGCCATTGACCCAACTCTGAACGCTGAGCCGCTCAGATGCAGAGCCAGGTTGAGGTAGTCCTCCAGCAACTCCTCGGGGTTCCAGTACGGCATCCTGGATTTGAAGGGCTCGGACAGGCCCCCCCAGAAGAAGACCAGGAGGCAAGTCTTCTCGCCCGATCGCCGAGCGACTTCCCAGAAGCGCCCGCGTGCTCTCGATGCTCCCATCTCCCTGACGGATGTTGGTGAGCTTTCCTGCTGGACCCATGTTATGCTGGTTAGATTCTGTCACGACGCAGCGTGGAAGCCCGTGAAAAAATGGAGATCTGGGTCCAAATGCAGGTAAGCCAGTTCTTTTTAATAAATAAAAGGCCAACAGGCAAAAACAAAACGTACTCTGTAGCAGTAAACAGGAACACAGAAAAACCTATACATACATACTCACATCTGCATCAACAGCATGTGAGTAGCAATCTAACCAGGCAGAGGGATGGAAATGAGGTGCATAAATAGTCCACAGTGATTGAGACAAGCTGGGAAGTGATGAGTTGCAAATAGGGAACAGCTGAGGATGTGCTTAGTGACAGGTGTGTGGAATGAAGGAGAAATGAGTCCAGGAGAGAGATGGCGACCTCTAGTGGTGAGAGGGAGGAACGCCGGCCTGGACTCATGACATCGAGAGATTGTCGTATGTTGCCCTAATGAGGAAACTGAGCCGAGCCTGTGGCAGTTTCCAGAACTCTGCCCAGCTGATTGCTCGGTTTGCGACACCCTCCCAGGTTATCCACCGCCCCTACTGCCCCTGTGCCACAGACTTCACTCTGAGCTCTTCCTGCTCAATCCTGGTGACCTCTGCAACAACAAGGTCCTTCCTCTCCTTCTTGCTTGCCTTGGACCATAGGATGGGCGGCTCGCTCCAATTTGTGGATGAAGGAGTTGGTTTTTGCCTCCATCCGACTTACTGCTGATGAGGTGACTTCGCACAACTTTAGAGGACACATCACCCTTGGGTACAAGGTGAAGTGATAACACCACACCTTGAACTTTCCAGGTTGCTGGCTTGCGTCGATCTTAGACAAGCCTTCTGACAGCTGCCGAAGGATGATTTTTCCCATATCCTTGTCTGAGAGACCAGATGTATACAGTCTTCCCAGGCTTCGGATGGGCTGATCCACGATGCGGTGGATGTCTTCCCCACTGATGGTGAAGGTGACTCATTTCTCTCCCCCTTTCGCAATGAGAGGCTCCTTGACTTCTGTGGCTAGGTCTAGCCAAATGATGTGCAGATGTTTCTTCTCCCTCTTAGTGGTCTGGAATTGTTCCCAAATCATGGAAGCATGCTCTATACAGCCAGGGAAACCTGGAATTCCGGCTTTCTGCCAGCTGGTATCAATGTAATTGTTCATCACGGAGAAGAACAGTTTTCCCTCCACATTCAGTAGAGCTATGCTCCTGAACTGCTTGATGGTCTTAGCGTCCTGTTGTTTGGGAATATAAACTGCCACTGCTCTCTGCCACTCGGATGGTATGGTCTGCTTAGTCCAGGTGATTCTCATCAGGGTCCATAGCAGCTTCAGTACTCCCGGGCAGCTCTTATACAGCTTATACGGTATTCCGTTCGGGCCTGGTGCTGAAGCAGATCTTGCCCGCTGGATCACCTGCCTGACCTAGCTGATCTTTGGTGGTGATACATCGAAGAGGACTGATGGTTCTGAGGGTCTAGGCACATACCCTGGAGAGTCTAGGGGTTTGTTCCTCACTGGGTCACTGTACTGAGTGTGGATATACACCTGCAGTTCTTCTTTGGGGACATCCACTTGCCTTCTCCCGAGGAGCCCACTTGCATACCGAAATGGATTCCTGAAGAAACTTGATCTTTCCTTCTCTTTCCTTTTTCTCCATCTTCTGGTGCGTTCTGCCCTCCGGAGGTTAGCAAGGCGTCTTCTGATCTCATCCCAGAGAGCTTTCAGGCCCTCCTTCTCAGACTCCTCTGCCTTCCTCCAATGCTTGCGGAGCTGCCTTCTGCTTGCCACCAGGTCATCGATCTCTTTCTCCCTCCAGCCTTTTGATCTTACTACGGCTTCTCTAATGGTCACCTCGCCATACCTGTTTCTGCATTCTTCATACAGGATTTCCCCAAACAGGTTTAGCTTGGCTACCACTGACCCGCACAGAGCTTTTTGCAGCAGCCTGCTCAGATGTTCATCCAACTTTCTCCACTCCTCAACCTCGGTGACCTCCAACATTTTGAAATCTCCACATCTACACATATTTGCACAACCATGGCAAGGACAATCGTGGAAACAAGTGAAGATGACAAACATATTCAAGCAAAAGCCAACATGAATTATTTAGGTGAGTAGCATTGATTTTGTTTTGATTCACACATCAAGAATAAATGTATTAAAGCAACCTCTGCATCCGATTCAAGCCCTTCCTGCTCCTTGAGTTCTCTCCACTGCTGGAAAGTTGCTGATTGGCTACAACTTAAGTGTGTTTTGGGACTCGATCAGACACTGCGGTCAAAATCATTTTCAAAAATCGCTTAGTGCACGTTTAATGAGCGGTGGGCTACTAAGCCACTAGGCCAAAGTATACTTCGGCCTTCCACATCCGCGCATCGTCTGCATTAAATAATTTTGTGTCATCAAGAGGGCTCGTGAACCGCCGTGCACCCTACAAAGAAATTGTATAAAATGCTTATTCATTTTATCTGGAAAAATTTGCTTCATTACCTGAGAAAATAAATTTAATGCAACTCAAAAGATCCTGGTGGTTAAGAGGTGTTGAGTTATGATACTTTAAACATTGTATTTAAAATACCTTTTAATTCCTTTCCAAATATGTATTTAAGCAATTGGGTGACCTCGGATTTTTGTTGAAGTGCAATTATTCAATTGAAAAAATACCGGTTAAGCTCGCAAAATTTCATAAACAAGCTTTTATGGCATGGACGCTGGCCTACAAACATAATTTCTCACCAAAGAGGTACCATATTTGGAACAACAAAAATAAATCTTTATATTTTGATTACTGGTTTGAAAAAAAAAGTGCATCACAGGAGAAAGACTTGAATATTGAAGAGATCAAGAGTAAAATATTGATTGGTAATACAAATATTATACAAAATAGACTCAAATAACTATAGTAGGAATATACTTAATAACGTTGTTTATCCTTCAGTTCGCTTTGTCTGGTCTTCTGTATTTGGAGAAGTGAATCGGCATAAAGCTTGGCGAACAGTAGACACATTCTATATTAATAACAAAGTAAAAGAGGTTTCTTTTAAAATAATGCATATAATATACCCAGTTAAACATTTGCTGGAATGTTTTAAATTAGAAATGGATTACTCTTGTGATTTCTGTAAATACATTTATTTTTTCACTATATATATATATATATATAAATATTTTGGATTGATGTGGATTTATTTATTAAGAAAATGTGGACATTTCTTTGCAGGTGAGTGGATTTGATGTAATAATATACTTCGGTGATCATGGATTTGATAAAGAAAGCATACACAGTTGTTCATTTTAATGGAGAAGTTTCATATTCATAAAATTAAGTGGTTCGGCTCCAAACCAAACTTTTCTCATTTTATAAATGATTTCAAGCTGTATTGTAAGGTCCTGTGTAATTGCACAAGTAAAAAGGCTATTAGAACTCATAATATTGTAAGCAGGTATGCTATTGTATAAAGTGACGCCCCAAAACGTCAGGTTTTTTTTTTGTCATTATATTTTCTTACTCTCGTTATATTAATGTTGTTCATCTTTTTAATTTTTGTTTAATGTTTCTCTTTGTATTATTCTTATGTAAGGCATAATAAAAAATAAAAAAGACCCCGTCCACATGCAGGCAATTTTTTTTAGAACGCGCGGACAGTGAGCGAACAACAGCACATGCGCGAGGTGAATGTCGAGCTCGTCCGTTGTCTGTCCGCGCTCAGCCCAGTGTTGCCAACTTAGCAACTTTGTCGCTATATTTAGCGACTTTTCAGACCTTCCTAGCGACTTTTTTCCCAAAAAGTGACAAATCAGAGCTAGTGCTCTTGCCGGTTTTTAGTTGGTTCGACTGGCGAACCGGTTTCTTTAAGAACCGGTTGCTTTTCCACAGGCTAGAGAGCCAATATAGAGCCAGGTCTTACGTCACAATACGTTTCATGTTTTGGTTCACTAGCGCGGCCCAACAGGCTTGTTCGAGGTGCATTGGCGCCCCGCAGACCGATCAATCAATCGGCAAACAACACACTGAAGCACCCCAGGAGCGATCCAAAAGCATAAAAAGCAGTCTGCTTTCCAGTCGCTCCCGCAGCACCCCAATGCCTAAACAAACTATCAACAATGGCAGATGTTGCATGTCTATTGATGTTGTAGAGAAAGGTGATGGAAGAACAGCACACCTTTGCCGAATTTGGTTACTTTCAGGTATTATGTCATAAATACCAACCAACTATAGTCTGGATCTAAAGCCCCTCCCCCTCATCCAGCACAAAATCACGCTCTTTTTCATCGGACAAAGGGACGCGATCTACATAGAGGATTCCTGACTTTTTACTCATGACTATTAAAACTATCTACACAAGAAACATATGGATATTAATGTTGTACTCTTTCTCTCATATGCTTGTGTGAATATAAACTACTTAAGAAATGTGGGATGAGTTTTATGCGTGCCTTAAACTGTGTAATCCGGGTAATGTGTGTGTGTGTCAAATGCGATGTTTGGTCTCTAAAAGAAGCTGGCATTGTAAGTAACAAATGATGTTGATGACCGGTAAATTTTAGCATCATGTATGATTACACACGTATAAAAGATCTGTAAGTTTATCTTTCACGGAATGAATGAAATATCAGATGACGTGGGCATGGCCCCAGAAACCATGGACATGGGCGGGGCTCCACCCCATACGGACACTCGGATTCGACCAGCCGCCTGTGGGCTGGTCCAAAAGCAGACAGTTTAAAAGCAAGGCGCCAGTGTGCAAAGCTCTCTCTCTCTTTTTGCTTCTCCTTTTCATCGCTCTCCAACGCGCACAAGGACGACCCGGACGGTTCGCTGGACTCTCGCCTTAAGACCGGCTGAGACAAATTATCTAGGCGAATCAAAGACTTTGTAAACGCCGTAACATCGCAGAACCAGCAGCGTAACGACGCTTTCATCTCAATGCAGAACCAGCATCAAATAGCCTCCGTGATTCCAACACGGCTCCCCGGTGACGTCACGCAACAGCGACGCGAGCCAACGGAGATTCCCAGAGCAACACGTGGAAACCAGGTGGAAACTGAATCAAAGCAACAGCCTGCTTAACTTACAGAAAGCAAGTTTTTATCCTGACTGACTAGAAATTGATCTGAATGCAGTAAAGGGAGGACATCTCTTTCGTGATCTTATGGCTCCAGTTATGAAATAGGAAAGAGTGCTATTCTTTCAACATTAACCTCAAAACTCCCGTATGAATGTGTGTATGTTTGTGTTTGATTAGCTAGTTCATTTATGTTAGAATATTAGTATTGTAAATAAACCTTGTTTCATTTTATAAAGAATTGTCTCTGGGATGTGATTTTGCAAGTATTTTATCCTTCTTGCCACATAACATTGCCTAGCTCGAATTGAGAGATTATTAATCTCGTTTTATTGTTACCGTGGCCACGAGGCAAGAGAACGAGATTAATAGGATATACTGATGTTAGTGATCGCTGGACGACTACTTAATAAAGTATAAATTGTAAGTTAAATATTAATATTACTTTAATCAAGCAATATTGAATCTTTAACAAATAATTCCCGGAGCTGAAATAATAGCTTCATATAAAATTGCATTACAATGTTTACTTTTACTTTACAGTCATTTAGCAGACGCTTTTATCCAAAGCGACTTACAAATAAGAAAAAGTAACTAAAACTATAAGTAAAAGTCTATAAATACACATTTAAGAAAATGGAGAAATTAAATAAAATGACAAATGCATACAACAACATTTCAAAACTAAACATTTAAATGAAAACAAAAATAAAAATAAAAACATTTAAAAATATTAAAACAACAAAAGTTATGAGTATAAAAATTATACTAACATGACACTAAGCCAAACACCCATGTATATATATATATTTCATTTCCATGTAGTATGTTGGAGTAACGTTACTAAAATAAATATAATTTATTACAACTAAAACTAAAGAAAATACCTATAAAAGACATTCAATTCATTCATAGATAAATCAAACGGCAGTAGTTTATCAGTAATTCTTAAAAAAACAAAAAAAAAGAACACTGCCAAACACACATGCTAACAAACAACAACTTACTTACACATTAAGAATTGGTTATAAAAACAGAATTGAAAAAAGCAGTAAGAAAGAAGATAAATAAAAAGCGATACTTATATCCTTTAGCAGTGTCCCTGTCCGGTAGAGTCGATGGTCTTTACACCGTTTACATGGTCTTCTCTCGAGGAGGGCTTCACACAACGGCTGCCGCGACGGCTGCCATGATAAACTAAGCTTTTTATACCCATCTAACAAAATACTACTCCAATTCAGCTGAACACACTTTCCTGTTAATCACAATAAATGGCCAAGCAAGCGCCCGACACTGACAAGGGACGCGATATAGCACGAGACTGTTCTGTATGTTCCGTATGTTCATGGCTTTGCGAACATACAGCGGCATCCAAACGTGTTCGCGTTTAGCTGCTATTTCAAATATGGTGGTTTAAAGTTTCTGTTCGTCTTGTTGGTCACGGTAACTCCGGCCCTAGCCCCTGACGCATGAGGTTTTTCCTTCTAGCCCTGCAATGTTTTGGTGCTACTTACGAATCGCTTTTCCTGGTTCGGAGCTGGTGCTTTGGGTGTCGAAAGACAAAGAACCGGTTTGAAACTAGGCTCTGGCTCCGAGCCAGCACTTGAACTGCTTTGGTGGAAAAGGAGTATGAGAGGAGCAGACCGTTCAGTTAAAACAGATATTATGTTGCTTCTCCAATTTTACATGCAAATATAGCTGAAGTCACAGAACAGGAATTGTCTTTGTCTTGTGTGTATTATTTGATTTCATCAGACGACGGCTCAATAAAATTATAAATTATGATTTTTGTGGAGGCTAACTTCTTGAAAGGGAGAGCTGGTTAAAGGGCTGTATTTCAGTCACTATTTCGTATTTATCCCATTTACTGACAACAGAAACAGTAAAATATATAAAGAAAAGCAGTTTTATAGAAAATTTGGCTGTATTAAAATTAGTGGTGGGCCGTTAACGTGAGACTCTTATCGGCGATAAAAAAAAATATCGCCGTTAATCTATTCTCAAAGTTGGGTTGGGAGCTGGGTCTATACTACGCAAGCTATGATGACTTTCACCCTGATATTTTAGCGCGGATGTATACCTAGCCGAATTGCACTTTAGGGGGCGAGAACGAGTCTTTGAACTAGAGGCTGGCATTTTTTCGGGAATCCCGCAGGATGGGATACAAAATCGCTACGAATCACGTGATTGGGACGGGAGAGGAAAATATTTAATCGGGAGTGGGCGGGACCGGGAATAGTAATGATACACAAATATATATTTTATATAAATAAACTATAAATTGTATATTTTAATTCTGAACTCAATTCTAGTTGCCCTGTCTCTTTACGCTCTCCTCCTGTTTGCTTTGGTGTGGCTGGTTAAGTGAATGACGCAGTCCGTGATGGACAGATTGTTAACGGCTGGTCTACGTGGTAATACACTCGGGCACGACATCCAAACGCTCACCTATCATTCATCAACCTCAAATATGGCTTTTCATCTGAAAGATGTATGTAGTAACAACTTTACATGGCCGCTCAATATGATGTTAACCTAGAGAAATGTGTGGAGAGTGGAAGCTGAATAGCGCTCGCTGCAGGACAGGCTCCGGTGCACTCACTTGCTCTTAAAATCTCCGTCATTTTTGGTCATACAGATAAAAGTAGCCTAATACATCTTTCGAATCTGTAAAGACTCTACGTTTATTTGTGTGCACTCAGAATAACAACGAAACGTTGCGCTTTTAAGCAAACAGGATAAGCTTTAGGTCTCATGTGAACTTGAGCGAGAAACTTCGAAACTCCGTCTTTGAAAAATATATCTATAGAGAGTGAAATGTCTAAAATAAAAATAGAAGACGTGTGTGTTAGCATGGATGATTTACATTAAATTGAATCTGTGCAACACTGTGCATAAGATGGCTTTCAGTTCAATATAATAACAAAAAACGACATTTTGGTTTTTTATTCAACTAATAAGGTGGGCACGCTGTGATCTGTACTATATTTTTACTGTAACTGACAGATTTCGGCGCAAAAAAAAAACCAACACGGGAGTGGGAGGGAATGAGAGTCATTCTTCCGGGAGTGGAACGGGATTTTCCTCCAGTTTTTTCGTGGGATTGGGACGGGAAGAGATTAAAGTTTGTGATGCATTTTGGAAACAGGAGATGAGCCCCTGGTCTAATGCGCCACCTGGCTTGAGAAACCCGTTCTCAAAGACTTACTTTTAGTCATTATTTGGGTAGCACACATATTCTGAATGCCTTCGGCAGAATTCAAATGAGCCATTTTAATCTAGTCTAATTCCAAGATTACAGTGAGATTAATCTAGATTAAAAAAATTAATCTATGCCCACCACTAATTAAAATACAGTATGAGCACAGAGAGACAAACAAATAGAAATGGAAATACTACACGATGTCATGAATATGCTAATTATGCATGTAAAGCACATGGTGTCTTCTAGCAACATTTTGCTCATTTTCAAACTGGCTTTAGCTACTTTCCATTGAAAGAAGTTGGCAACACTGGCTCAGCCGTGGAGAGTATACTTTGAAAGCTGCGAGGGCACGGCTGTGTGCCAGACGGAGTGGAAAGTTAAGTATACCCAGGGCTAGGGCTGTGACGATAACCGCATTACCGCTTCACCGCGGTAATGAGATGCCACCGCGTTGTTGAGGTCATCACCGCACTGTTTTTCGCGGGATCCGACCAAATTTCTTGCAACGCGGGAATAAAACACAGTAACGGTCGGTAACTCTGGTGTAATTTGAACGGGAGTGGGCGGTCTAACAATATCCTGTTCCCAACATCCTTTCAGAACAGCATATCTGTGTGTTTTTACTCCCTCTTCTCGCTCACGCGCTGCACACATGGACCAGTGCTTTTGTGTCATGTGTTTTATTGCGCACAGTGCGCAGCATGTGCATAACGGCACCCCTGACAGAACAGGCGATCTGCATGTGCATATAGGCGAACAAAGGCATCGGCAGGCAACACAGTCAGGGGCAAAGGGACAGATATTTGTAGTTTATCTTTTGGGCATTCGTTATCACTGCTTAGTTATTCTACATCTAAATCAACTTTGCTTCATAGTAATGCCGCTCCCGCGCCGCCCCCCAACTGAGCGTCATCAATAGGCTACTACATGCAAAACATAATAATATACATTCATAAATGTCATCAAATCGAATAAAACTATCCAGACATTAATTCCTTTTGCTGCTGGTGCTGTCTGATGAGTTTTAAAGCAGACACGCGCTTCTGAAAGGTAAGATTATAGCCTAATGTATGTGTGTGAGAGAGAAAGCGCGGGGGAGATAACACAAGTGTAATATTATCTATTAAATAGACTTACTTACACCCAAAACCGTGTTTTGTTGTGTTTTAGCCAAGTGGAATACTAAATATTTAGCGTTTATCATATGCAGTGTTTAATTTGTGCAATAAAGTGGGGTGACCGATCCGGCATCAGAGACGGATCATTCGCGCAATCACTCGGTTGACCCACTTAAGTGATTACCAGCTTGCATCAGTTGCTTTTATTGTGTGCATATACTCTAAAAATCAAGGTTATTTTATTAAACATTTTTTTGTAATGTTTGGGTAGTTTTTGTGTAACCCATATACTATATGACAGTCGCAGAGTTTGCGTTTGCATGGAGTGCACAGATATTTTGCCTTCTCTTCGGGTGAGCTAGAGCAGTTCTCAGTGCCACTTACTTTTTTTGTCAAATATAGGTTTGTTTCATGTAATCTATAAAACAGTAAACGATTTTATTTTATGCAAAGCAAACCAAGTCACCTAAACGAGCCACATCAGTTTTTTTGCGACTATGAAAGTTTTATTTTTACTTCTAAAATGCTTGTTAAACGAATTTAAATATAAGAAATGTTGTATACGTTTAAACGGTGAAATATGTTGTATTAAGAACTGTATTTGACAAAAATAAAGGCATTAAGATAAGAAAGAAAGAAAGAAAGAAAGAAAATAAAAAAACAATGACAAGCTCAAACAAAACGAAACCAACAGCAACTAAATAAAATAATCAAATTATTAATTGTCTAATCAGCATACTTTAATTTTGTGTCGCTAGTGGTTTGCGTCAATAAGTTTAAATTAAAATGTCTTTGGTCTGCTCTGGAAGTGTTCTGTTAATTCTACTAAACTTGAATTACTAAAACTCAAATTAAAACCGAAACTAACCTGTATAGGGTAGAAAACTCCACTAAATAAAAACTACATTAACGGTTTTTTAAGCCAACGGTTTTGTTCATATTTTGCATATAAATTTAAATGACAGATGTCTTTTTTTTTCTCTGCGACACTTTTCCTGTTGACAGCAAAAGGTTAAACAAATTTAGTATTTTGTCAAGACGAATAAAAATAACAAACATGCTATTTTTACATTTTTGTAGAAACTGGCCTACAGTATTATTCTTTTTTTCTCTGCGACACTTATTATTACGTTGACAACAAAATGTAAAACTAATTTGATTCTGGACAAGACGAATAAAATAAATAGCCTAGAATAAAATACATTTTGTGCAGACTACATTTTATTTGTTATCTCTCTCTCTTTCAGTAGAAAATGTAATTGTGAGGTTCTGGAATTATGTATATTTCGCGGGAACGGTCGGGTCAGGAAGAAGAAAAAGCATATTTATTTTGTACTTTAAAAAGGTTGTTATTATAAATGTAGCCTAACGAATCGTCAAATAATATTAATTACATCCTAATTTGCTGTTATAACCTATCCGTTTCAACAAACACATTTTGCAACAAGTTGCGTTTTGACAAGTGTGTTTATATCCACGGAGTCTTACCCGAGAAACAATGTCTAAAGAAATAGGAATCGAAGTTTAGCACAAATCACAAGAACAAAGCACGGGGCATGTTGAGCTCGGCTTGTGGTTTCTGCTGCTTGCTCAGGTTGTTATTCTTTTAATAATTTATTGTACAAAGAATGGGTTACAAACGATGACAAAGACTGTTCCATAATTCATATTAAACTCAGAAGATATTGAAAAAAACAAAGTTATAGAGATTAATATTATTTTGTTATTATTGTTAATTTAATTTGCTGTTTTAAGAATAAAGACGACTTTATTATTATTCATTTCCACGTTCATTTTCAAGCTGCATGCGTTCTTGATCAAGTCATTCAGGGCTCTACTCATTCTTCCCACTGGTCGCAACTTCCTCAAAAAAAATGTTTTACACAACATTATGATAAAAGTTAATCAGCATGCATTGATTCATCTTCTCTGTCACCTTCTCTGGTTTAAGAAGCAGTCTTTTACTTTAGTTTGAAAACCAAATCCTCCGTTGCACTCAGTCCGCGTGCACCTTCGCGCTCGTGCTGATGCAGTGAGTGTAGGCTCTACCCACAAAGCGCTCCCGCTGAAAGTGCATCTCTCCACGTGATCAGTGAAATCTGACTCCTGCTACAATGTGCTGTGGCTCTGCAGCGCGCAGGAGCAGCAGACCATGCACTTGCACAAGTGCGACCACATCAATTGTTTTACTGGGAGGGTCGTGCGATTAACCGCCAAACCGCGATATTTGTTGCTGCTTCACCGCAGTAACAAAAAATACAATACCGTCACAGCCCTACCCGGGGCCTTTGGGCTAATGTACATAGCGGAAACCCTGATTAATCCTCTGTATAGCGATGTTGCCTTTTGTAGAGACAGTGAGGGGGACGAATCGGGTCACTATGAATTTTGGGGGGTCATGACATCACAGCCAGTGGTGACGTTTCACAAAACCATAGGGCAGTGGTTGGCAGCAGGCAGCCCGCGGGCCAAAACTGGTTCACCAGCAATAATATCTGGCTGCACCGCAGCAAGATTATATCGAAAGTGGCTGGTTCTGAAATAAATCTGTCATGACAGCAACAGTTACTCACAATCAGAGTATGAGCGGAGCGGTGTGATTTTGACTTCAGTGAGGAGCCGATTTTTTAAAAGTCGGAGTGTCTTGGTTTTTACTCGCTCTAAGAGCACATCACAAGTACAATCCATGCCAACGACCCGTAATATAACTGCATATTTAGCAATAATTCACATGTCAATATTTAGCTAGCTTGATAGAGAAGGATCACTCAAATCAGAAAGAATGTGAAAGCTATATGATGGCGGCAATGGACATGAGCGGTAAGTTATAGTTCTCAAGGAATTTTGTTCATTGCTTCTAGTCTAGATACTGAATATTTTCAGCTGAAAGCATGGTTTAAACAAGTATTACAACACTTATTCACACGCATTTGTATCTGATTTTGAATGAGCAGAAGTCTGTAAGAAATGCATCGATCCATAGGTAAAATAACTGACAAAACCGTAGTTATTAGTAAGGCGGTATAAAAATAGAAGGGGAAAAATTGTATCAGACTTTATTGATCAGTCTGCACTTAATGCACTTATCATTATATGGAATTCAAGTTCAAATGGAGTTAACAATGTTAACTCCTTGTTGCGCAAAGAAAACAAAAATAACATTTTACTCAACCATTCTTCTCCCCCGAGTTACATCGTCCACCATTTTAGAAAGTATCACAATGCATACGCATGTTGTCTCCTAAGTGTAAACAATGCTTAATACACAGATTATGTTTATGTTCACGTGCGGTTCCCCCCCGAACGTAAACAACACTCCAAAACGAACGAACAAAACCGCTGTATGAGCATATGATACGCTAATTACATCTCTCGGGTGGATAAAAGAAGCCAGTGTCACATGCAGCCTAAAGTTTTGATGGATGACGATTGTAATCAAGGTAAAGATGATTACAGTGACATACAGTATCGTGCATTAGGCGCGCGTTTTGTCTGTTATTTGATGCGCAAACGAACTGTGTGTGTGCGCTCTCGGCGCACTGATCACTATAACATCATATTTCTGCTTGAATAGCTCAGTATATTTACGTAGTTAAATACAGTTAGGTTTTTATAACGGATGCATTGCTTGCGTGTTTTGAAGTTTGTGAGAATCAGTGGTGTTCATGTACATGGGCATCAAATGCTCCAAAAAGATTGAAAGGAAAATGTGTAAAAAGTAAAAGTCTGTTTGCAGAAAAAAAAACATGGAATGTTTAAATCTATAAACAAAGGGTGAGAACCACTGCTTTAGGTAAATGCAGGCATGGTTCTATAAGGATACTAATAATTTAACACTATTTTATTATTATTTTTTAAATAAAAAAAAACAAATGCATTATAAAGATACATCCCCACATTTTTTTTATTTATTTAATTTTCACTTCTCGGTAGACTTCTCGGTAGATCTCGGTGAGTTTCTCATTTGAAAAGTAGATCCCTCACAATAAAAGTGTGGGCACCGCAGGCCTAGACTATCAATGGATTGACAAAATGGTGCCAAAAACATCTTCATATTTGTTCCATAGATGAACAAGTTTCTTGTGTTTGGCATGACAGTGAGTAAATTATGGTAATTTTAGTTTTGAGGGGCATATTTCACTTTAAAGGGACAGTTCACCCCATAAAATTAGAATTCTTCCATGAATTACTCACCCTCGTGTTGTTCCGAACCCGTAAGACCTTTGTTCAACTTCTGAACACAAATGAAGATAATATAAAATATTCCATGTGACAGTGGTTCAACCTTAATTTTACTTAGCTACAAGAATACCTTTTGTGCGCAAAGAAAACAAAAATAACAACTTAATTCAAGAATTCTTCTTCATTAAATCACACCTTCCATCATTATCAAGAGTACCTCTGTATGTAATCAGCGCATGCGAGTGCTGCGGACACAGAACATGCACTGAGGCTTGTTTACGTGCAGAGAAATGCACACTCATGCGTTGTGATACTCTCCATTATTGCGCACTAGTGTGATGTGAAGAAGAAGAATTGTTGAATAAAGTCATTATTTTGGTTTTATTTGCGCACAAAAAGTATTCTCATAGCTTCATAAATATTGTGGTTGAACTACTGATGTCACATGGACTGTTTTAACAATGTCCTTACTGCATTTCTGGACCTGGGAACATTCAGTTGCGCTGCGGTCTATGGAGGGACAGAGAGCTGTCGGATTTCATCAAAAATATCCTAATTTGTGTTCTGAAGATGAACAACGGTCTTACGGGTTTGGAATGACATGACGTTAATTAATGACAGAAGTTTCATGTTTGGGTGAACCATCCCTTTAAGCACTGTTTTTGTAATAAAGAACCTTAGGTTGTCAAATTAAATAAATGTAAATAGACAAATAAAGTTGAAAATCCTCCTGATAAAATAACCCTGGAAGTTGTGAAAAAGTACTAAAGGGTTTTAAATGGGCACATACTTTATTGAATAAACACTTCCCGAGCTTTTACACCGTTATTGTCATTTATGAAAATTGAAAGGTCCGCTTAAATATGATGATATTTGGTGACATACACTAACAAAACTTTACTGCATTTCAGATTAAGGGAGCCTGATCAGGTACAGAAGGCAGCGGTCACAATCTTTGCAGTTTAGGAGGAAGAGGGAACATTGTCTTTAAACCCATTGGATGTTTTGTTTGTATTTGAAGAGGACTGTCAAGTTTTGGGTCAGTGTACTAGGGCTTTTTTTTTTAAACTAAAGTATTCCCGTAGTTACAGTATATGAACTACTTAGTTTGTACATAAGGGCTGTTAAAGGGATAGTTCACCCCAAAAATAAAATGTCATTTACTCACGCTAAAGTAGTTCCAAACCTGTTTGAATGTCTTTATTCTGCTGAACACAAAAGGAAGATATTCTGAAGAATGTGGGGAAACAGCAGTTCTGGGGCACTATTGACTTCTATAGTATTTTTTCCTACTATGGAATCAATGATGCCCCAAAACATCCTGTCACAAACTTTTTTTGAATACCTTCCTTTGTGTTCGGCAGAACAAACATTCATACAGGTTTGGAACTACTTAAGGGTGAGTAAATGACAGAAATTTCATTTTTGGGTGAACTATCCCTTTACTCTTGAGGAAAGCGGTATTGTGTTGTTTTTACAGAAAAAAGATATGCACTGCGTTTCATATTTAGCAGTTATTTATATTTAACATTTAAAATGGATTTTGTTAAACATTTTCCCGTTTGTGTGGTCCTATTTGGTGAAAAGACTGATAATACAGCTTAATTGTAATATGTTTGAATATACAGCCCACTGATTCGGTTTTACTTTTAAACATTTGTTGCATTTCAATAAATACAAAAAAAAAACCTGTTCTGTCATGATTTGTTTTTGCTTCTAATGTAATTATTGCTTTGAGTTTGATAATTTAAGTTTAACAACTTGGCTACTTAAATGGTTTGAGGAAACCGATTGCCTAAATGGTTTAAGTTGTGAAGACTTCGTTAGAATTAGTAACCAGAATTCAAACGGAGTGAAATAAATTTGAAATGTTTAAGTTACTCTAATAATTGACTAAGCCAACACTAAAAAAGTTAATTTAAACTCAATAATTAGTTTTAAAGCTTAAATGGTTTAAGGCAATCGGTTTGAGTTACCATAACTTGTTGGGTTTTACAGTCTATAACCATGCATGCTTTTTAATGCTCGTGAAGTTTAGTAGTATTTTAAAAGTAATCACCTTTTCTGTTTTGTAGGTATGAAGCTGAGAAGTCTGCATAGTCCCAGGAATAATACCTCATCCTGTTCTGGTTAAGTTTTTTTATCCGGTTTCGTTTTGAAGAAAAATAAATTAAGTTCAGAGATTTGAAATAATTTCCTTTACAGCTGAAGTATTTTAACACGTAATTTAAGATGTATTGATCACCTCATAAAATACACTGACATTAGGCCAAACAAAATAGCTTTATTGTATTTTAGCACAATTTTATACAGAGGAATTTAGAAATATAATTGGGGCTCAATTCTGACCCACTGTTGTCCCAAAAAACACCATATATGGGCTATTTGTGGGTTCCATGTGGGCCCCATAAGCGTTTTGTAAAACCCCCCAAAAAAGGGAAAATGCCAGCATTGATGCAGGCTGAAAACAGTGTATTTGCAGCTATGGATTTAAAATCATGCCTGTACCACCAAGTCCCCACTCTTGTCCAGAAGACTGTCAACAAGGCATATTGGGAAACCAATAAAAAAAAAAATGTGATCCATTCTATTTGGGGATTCAAGGACAAAAACTACTCATTTGAAGTTACCAAGATATAGGGAGCAATGAAGTCACTGCATAAGTGGCATGCAAAATATAAACAGTGCTTCAAGGAAGTGGGTGTTCAAGCAGAACAAACTCGGACTAGTGGAATTACCTTTGTAGCTTCATGGGCAATGTATTCCACTTTTAAACCATTCTTCAAATGGAGTTCACAGTAGGACTATCTTTAACAATTAATATGAATAACCCTACCGAGAAAAGGGGGCCTTTCCTTCTAGAAAGAATAGGTACAGTAGGACTACCCATTTCCCCACTTTTACAGCACACTCAAAATTGGTTAAGAAAACCAAACCAGAAGCAAGAACAGGTTTTTACCCACATTTATTGAAACCCAGCTAAAGTCTTCGGTCGCTCTTGAACAATTACAGGACTGAGTGAGACCTTCCCCACCCACTGAATACCTAGAGAAGAAATAAAATTAAGTACTGCACGTGAAAGGTCAAAAGAAATCCTAAAGCAGCTACTTACCACCAAAGGGAGAAGCAGCAATTCTACCATCAGAACCACATGTTGAGTCACAGCAACCACAAGCCTGGTGGTTTCCATCAGCAGCAAACCATCTGCAAGGATAAAAAATACATACAATAAAAATACTGCACCTTCAATGTTCTTATATGGCATTAACGTACCCATTGGCAAAGGAACAGGATTTGTGGAGAGCGTCACTGGGTGCAGAAGCAAGAGTGGCCTTCAGAATACATGTCATGTAGATCTGCAAGAGACAACACCGGTTTAAAAAAAAAAAAAAGACGGGAAGAGCAAATTCTTTCAAACAGTACGTACAGAACGACTGTCTCCCTCCTGGAACATGAAGGCCTCCAGCTGAAACTGGACCTTGTCTTCCTGGGATTGAGGCATGAAGCGTGAGCTGGAAACCGTAGAATCCACAAGGCACCTGATAAAGTGGTGACAAAACTCAATGTTGACTGTAGCATCAAGTCACCAGGCCTTACCAGGGACAAAATAGTTAAGGAGCTCCTCAAGAACACCAGACCATCAAGGGCTGTGACCCAATGGTTCTTAGTGATGACAAAAAGCACTTACAATGAGGAACGCAAATCTCTAGTCATTGATGACAGTTGATTTGCCCTAGTTCTCAGTGACAAAGTGGTTACAGGGAGAAAACGCAACAAGTTAATGCATCAACCTTACCCATGATTCTCAATGAAGGAATATCTCGGCAGAGCAGTCACATCAGGTACTTGAGTGGCCACACAGTGGTCCACAAACACATGCAGTGGGACGTGGTTGTACACCTTCACAGACGCCTCAATATTAATAATGTCACCCAGGAAATACGAGTGTGAAGGCCTCTCATATGACCAGTCATCTGCAAGGAAGAACAGTTTAGGCACAGCCCAATTCTTAAGAGAGAATGAATGAAGAAACTGCACCAACCCATCATGAGCTTCAGTGTGAACAGCAAGACTTCCTCGCCAACCTCCGTTGAAGCATAAGGGACCCAAGTTGGCCTCAAGGCATTACTGCTCACATTATGAAACCTGCGGTTCAAGGAGGTACCAAATAAATGGTCTTCCAGTTGCATCACAAAGAAACAATGCTGAAAGTCACAGAAGGTCATTTACCTTTGATAGTGGCATTGAACGCCAACAACTGCCCCATCAGCACGAGTAATCGGAGTACCAGCGAATGCTTCAGGTGTGTAGGTAAGAGCAAAAGTGTAGACAAGCTCATCCTCAGTCATCTGTAACAGATTTAGGTTGTTAACTAAAAGGCTCTACTTTACACTTAAAAATAATCTTCTAAAATATAGGTTTTATCAGCCAGGCCATAGAACCACTTTCGGTTCAAGGAACCTTTCAGTGATCAATTCTTAAGAACAGTTTTCCACTATAAAGAACAGAACTGTCAGGGTACCATTAATAAGAACCTTTCTTTTTAGCAATGTACAACAACAAAAATCCAGTATGGTTTAACAATTCCTACCATCAAAACACTGTTGCAGTCGTGTAGTTCATTCTCAAAGTAAAGCACCCTGGAGCCAGGGACCCAACCAACAACAGGACAGCCTCCCAAAGACAGACCAGATGGCTGTATCAGCTGACCATTGCTAAACAAGTCCTGCTGTACCTCCACATGAACCCGATTCTCACCGCATTGAATAGCTACACTACTGGGAGTCACAGGTTGCCTCAACTGGAAGTCCACCGCCACCTCGCTCTGCACCTCTGGAACGATGGGAAACCTCCAGACCAAAGGCTTGACTGGACCCTGTAACACCTGCTTCTCCTGAAGACCAAGAGGCTCTTGAGCAAATCTTCTGGAGTCATGACTCTGAAACGGAGAAGCCTTTTGCAAAGGGTTCCAGAACCCTTGAGAAGAAAGAGCAGGACCTCTGGAAACTGGATTTGATTGTGGCTTCATGCTTCTTGGACTTTGATTGTACCTCAAACTTCCCCATGCATTCTTCAGGTCAAAGACTGCAATCACAACCAGCACTAACACACCATGGAAAAGACTCATCCTGACAAGTGTTGACACAACACAACAATACCCAACAGTACTTGTCTTTGTCATTAAGTACAGCTTTGAATTTAGGTGGCTCCTCCCCTTTCAGCTTAATTGATTACCTTTGATTCTCCTCTGGGCCTGTAGAGTTTATGCATTAGCAACCACACAATAATTAATTAGAAGAAAAAAAAATAATATATATATATATATATGAGCTGTCAAACGATTAATTGCATCCAGGATAAAAGTTTTTGTTTACATTCTACATGAATGTGTAAATGTGTTTATTTATTATGTATATATAAATACAGACACATTCAGTATATATTTGGAAAATATTTACATGTATTTGCATTTATATATTTATATTATTATATTTTAAATTACATATGAATGTATTTAAATAATAAACACAATACACATTCATATATTATGTAAACAAAAACTTTATCTTGGATATGATTAATCATTTGCCAGCACTATATACAGTATATATATATATATATATATATATATCACACTGAAAATCTTATTCAAAACCACAAATGTACTGGTATTTCCTAATATTATTGATTTTAAAATATGGCATGTAAAAGATGTCTGATATCTTGTCTTGTTTTGATTAGTATTATTGATACAAAGTAGTGCACAACTACTAGAAACTATTAAACTTTTTCAATAGAATTCAGAATAATAGTTCCTTTCAAACAGTCCATTTCAGTGATGCATACAGCCTTTTCTTCCCCCAATGCAAACAAATCACAACTGTGTGCCGTAGTTGCATAAAATAATAAAATATATAAATAAAAACATGATAAAAGGATGGTATACATACATATTCAAATAAAAGAGGAATATAGCCTTTTTACATGTCAGGGTTCAAAATAATGATGACATTCAAGTCAGCAAAATGCTGTTGGCTTTTATATTTAATTTGTATTAATGCTTGAACAGACAGTACAAGAAGAACAGCCAAGGGATCACATACAAATCCATAAAATAATGACTAATAATTATAAATTAAACAAATGACAAACACAAACGTGTACACATTAATAATAAAATAAAACATCAGATGTGAATGAAGTTACAAAGATATACAAACAATGGTACATAAGGAAAGCATTTCTATTCATGGATTTTCTTTAAATACCTCTGTATAATATTTCAGGAATCTTAGATGTTTTATTCTTTATAAGATGAAGATATTTTAGAAGTGAGTTTCATTCCATTTTTAAAAGGGAATAGGATGGGTATGTTACGGATTGACCCACAGAGACTGAGAGAGAGTTGAACCCAGGTGTTTATTTGAAAGTCTATGAGCGACAGCAGGAAGCAGGCGAGTAATGGGTATGATGAGATGTCTACAGGGGATGAGCAATTGAGACCGGTGTTGTCATACGGTTCCAGGAGATCGTGGATGGAACCACTGCGGAAAATCCTGGAAGGGTAATGGAGGACAGACAGGCAATGAGGAGGACTGAGGACAACACGCTGGGGATGACACAGAAGGTTAGTCAATCAATCAAATACAATAACAAGGGAGAAAAGCAGGAAGTGAGTCCAAGGGTATCTGAACGAGACTGGACACTGAATTGAGCTGGTGCTGGTGCTTAAGAGTGCTGGGTGCTGATTGCTGGAATGACTTGCAGGTGGTAGTGATTAGAATTCGGGTCAACTGGTGCGCTGTGATTGGATGGATCGGGGAACCGGCTGTTCTGTCAGGGTAACTATTTGCAATTTTTTGTTTGTAAATTAAACAAAAAAACTTAAAATAAAAAAAATGATAGTACGTTCCAGGGGTTTATTTTTAGTATTATCATAATCAAAAAGAATGTATTTTAAACTAAAGGAATGAACAACATTGGCAGAATCAAATATATGAGAACCCAGGTCAGACCAAAATTGCTTGGATCTAGGGCATAAAAACAGATGTACTAATGTCTCCTCTGCTTGTTTACAAAAAGAACATGATCGGTCGATGTACAAATATTTAGAAACATTAAAATGAACAGGATATATTTAATGTAACATTTTAAAACGTGTTTCCTTTGCCTTATCAGAAATACAATATTTTCCAGGTAAAAGCAGGATCTTTTCCAGTCTATATCATCAGCCGAGGACCTCCAGAACTTTCCTTTAGAAGATATTTTCTTTTTAAACTGAACAATTTGTTCAGCGGGACGCCAAGAAAACTCAAAAAAGAAGAAGTTGAGCATGTCATATATCCATGGACAGCTGAGATTCTTGTGATTTCAACTATGTAAACCATGTTAAGATACAATAAACACAGCATGTACAATCAGTGTCTTTATCAGACCACTTTTTGTTGACATAATGCAGACATGCATGATAGTACAGACATACATAGGATTAACACAGTACGGATGCAATATAACAACAATATAAGAAAAACACAAATTAAATAATGTACTATGTACAGAAATAGAAATATAGGAAAAAAATTTCTTTAGATTATAAATTATAAATATATATGTAATTTTAAGTGTACACATTTTGGATTCTATGTATAAATGTCACTATAATGTGTTTATGCTTCAGTTACTATGTGTCAGCAATTATTGACAGTGAATCTGGATGAGAAATTGAATAGCTCTAAGTGTAACCTTTCATTAGAGCCCAAAATTATGACTGTACATTAAAGCATTCAAGAATTACAGCATTGTATGTGTCGTTGCTTACAAAGGGTCGTTTGGAGTCTCCCAAGTGTACTTTTTTTGGAAGCGCGTAGACATAAAATTAGATAAACATGTGTAAAACACAAATTTTCTAATATATTGTTTATCAAATGGTAAATTTGGCTTGGTAAGGCTTCATTCTGTGATCCCAATGTATTTTCCAGCTCATACCTCCCAGCTATAGTCATCTGCAGGCTTCTATTTACAAACAAAATTGTAGGCGGAATTTTTCTTTTTCAGTGTGTTCAAAGTGCTATTACTCAATATCAGTAAGACTTACAGTGATTCTGACTATTGAGATACCAACCTCAGAGTGTCACCTTTCAAAGGAGACCAACACCATGCATATCATCCAAATGGCCCAAGAACAGCATGCAATTTACTTTGGGTATGATTTTTAGGTGTTTTAGGCAAATTTTACAGGAATCGTAAAGGGATAAGCAAAGGATACTATTAATATTATTTTGAAACCACCTGGGCAAGAATTATAATTTGTTTCTGATGGTAATATCCCTGTTATTCCATAAACATATTATATGGGGTGAAAAACTGTGAACAGATCAAAGCTTCCAAGCAAGGAGACACTGCTGATGAAATTTGGACAAAATTAAGGAAAGGCTACCAATTTTATAAAAACTATGATTGGGGGTAAAATACCAAATGGATTTAGGATTAGCTAGACATCTATTAAGACAATTCATTTAAAAATATATATATTTTGTGTCAGAAAAAGCTAAACAAAATCAATACCCCCATCTGCTCTAATATAGGAAAGCACTTCCTTTTTTCATTTATGAGGTTTATTTTTCCCAAACATTTTCAAGAAAATATTGTTAATTTCTTTGGCCATTTTATTCTCAACAAATAAAGATAGAGACAGATGTGCAAAATGAGAAAAACCCTCAGCCGTGGACAATAGAACTCTTCCATACAGAGATAGGTCCAAAAAATTCAAGTGCTGTCTTGCCAGAAGATTTTGGTGATATAATGCTGCCTTCACGTGCTATCGGAAATGTCATATTTTCCACTTATGAAGTCGTAATTACGAGCTTGTAGTATTCAAGTACTTTAATGTCAGAAAGAATAACATTTAGCATCCCATTGGTTGACAATCATATAAACATTCACCACGCTATACAAGCATCCGATCTTGTAAAATGTGTGTTAAGTACTGCCACTCCAGTACTTGTGATCGCAAATCTCGAAAGTGAAAGTGAAACGATCATGCATTCAAAAGCAGTTTCAATGCCTGGCATAATAGCGGCTCTCTGATGCCCGCAAAATACAGTATAATGTACATTTACAGTGGGGCAAATAAGTATTTGATACACTGCCGATTTTTCAAGTTTTTTAACTTACAAAGAATGGAGAGATCTGTAATTTTCATCGTAGGTACACCTCAAATGTGAGAGACAGAATATAAAAAAATCCAGAAAATCACATTGTATGATTTTTAAATAATTAACTTCCATTTTATTGCATGAAATAAGTATTTGATCACCTACCAACCAGCAAGAAAGTTGAGGGATCAGCCTAGAACTACACGGAGGACATGGTCAATGACCTGAAGAGAGCTGGAACCACAGTCTCAGCGGTTACCATTACTAACACACTACACCGTCATGGACTAAAATCCTGCAGCGCATGCAAGGTCCCCCTGCTCAAGACAGCACATGTCTAGGCCCGTCTGAAATTTGCCAAAGACCATCTGGATGATCCAGAGGAGGCATGGGAGAAGGTCATGTGGTCAGATGAGACCAAAATATAACTTTTTGGTATAAACTCCACTTGCCGGGAGATCCTGGTGGTTTAGAGGTGTTGAGTTATGATACTTTAAACAATGTATTTAAAATACATTTATAATTTTTACCAATACTTAATAAATAAAGAGAGTATTTGGAACTTTCCTAAATATGTATTTAAGCAATTGGGTGACCTTAAATTTTTATTGAAGTGCAATTATTCAATTGAAAAAATACCGGCTAAGCAAAATTTCATAAACAAGCTATTATGGCATGGACGCTGGCCTACAAACATAATTTCTCACCAAAGAGGTACCATATTTGGAACAACAAAGACATCTTATACAAAAATAAATCTTTATATTTTGATTACTGGTTTGAAACAAAACAAAGTGCATCACAGGAGAAAGATTTGAATATTGAAGAGATCAAGAGTAAAATATTGATTGGTAATACAAATATTATACAAAATAGACTCAAATAACTATAGTAGGAATATACTTAATAACGTTGTATATCCTCCAGTTCGCTTTGTCTGGTCTTCTGTATTTGGAGAAGTGAATCGGCATAAAGCTTGGCGAACAGTAGACAAATTCTATATTAATAACAAAGTAAAAGAGGTTTCTTTTAAAATAATGCATAGAATATACCCAGTTAAACATGTGCTGGAATGCTTTATATTATAAATTAATTACTCTTGTGATTTCTGTAAAGGTTAAAAGGAAACTATTTTTCATTTATTATTTCACTGTATACATAAACATTTTGGATTGATGTGGTGTTATTTATTAAGAAACTGTTGGACATTTATTTGCAGCTGAGTGGATTTGATGTAGTAATCTACTTCGTTAATCATGATAAAGATTTGATAAAGAAAGCATACTTCACACAGTTGTTAATTTTAATGGGGAAGTTTCATATTCATAAAATGAAGTGGTTCAGCTCCAAATCAAACTTCTCATTTTATAAACGATTTCAAGCTGTATTGTAAGGTCCTGTGTAATTGCACAAGTAAAAAGGCTATTAGATCTCATAATATTGTAAGCAGGTATGATAATGTATAAAGTGACGCCCCAAAACGTCAGTATTTTTTTGTCATTATATTTTATTACTCTCCTCTGGCACTGTTTCATTATATTAATGTTGTTCAACTTTTTCAAAGATTAGTTGGTTAGTGGGACGTCTCCTGTTTGGAGACGACAGGTTAGGACCTCAAGATTTTGGATTATGGCTAAGTAAGGGCCCCTGACGCATGGCCCGAAAGGATGGCTCTAGGACCTTGCAGAAAACCATAGTTACCATAATAACTTTGTGGACATGGCTCAGAGGGGTCCGATCGAACCGAATTCGAAATTTTGTCTCAAGGGGACCCCCTCGAGCGGATGGATAAGTTTGGTGGCCCAACAACCTCGTTTAGGGGTCAAGCTGTCAGAAAAGGGGCAAGCACATGTCTGTATTTTTCCCTGAATATTTTGATTATTTTTTTAAAAGTCCTTCCCAAAAGCTGAGGATTTCGACCCTGTGATATATTGTGCATGAAAGCCCCACTATCAAGCATTCGACGCCCCAAGCCTCTAGCCATATTAATGGTATTATGAATCAAACTGTAAATAAAATACCACTTGCAACCTATTTAATGGGGACTGGATAGGAGCTTTATGGACATTCATTATTCATGCATAACAAACATTATAATGATATGCAAATCAGATAAATGAGTCAAACTTATTGTGTTGGGTACATTAGAGGTGGTTTAATCAAGAATAAACATCCTACACATGAATAATACAATATACAGGAAGAGTCCATAAAGCTCCTATACAGTCGCCATATAATAGGTTGCAAGTGGGACATACTGCATTATGCCTACCGGAAGGTCCCACTTGCTACCTATTTATTTGGGACTGGATAGGAGCTTTATGGACATTATTAATGCATAATAAACATTATAATGATATGCAAATCAGATAAATGGGTCCAGTTTTGAGTAAAGTTTCTTCAAATTACATGAAATTCACTCTGTTGATAAAGGAGACTTAGATTAAGACATGAGCGCAAGTCCAGGCTCCCTTGGCCTTTCCAGAGCTGAGATCTGGACATCCCACCTGCAACCTATTCCATTATACAAAATAGGAGGTTGGTGGACAGTGGAATTTTGGCACTAACTTGGTGCTACAAACTCAGGTGGGCTTGCTGAGTGATGATAGCATAAAATATGGTTGTCAAAATATTTCAATCTTGAAAGGTCTTCAACCCTTGAGTCCACAAAACAACTATATGAAGCCCATTATATAGGTTGGGAGTGGGACACATTCCATTTCGAACCTATATAATGGGACTTAAATAGGTGTTTTGTGGACACAATGGTTTGAGGCCTTTTATAACTATCTTGACAAAACCTGCATATCAGCACTCAACAGCCCCCCTGAACCAGCAGAAGCAAGCCTGGTGCCAAAATACCACTGTCCAGGGAATTCCTATTTTAAAAAATGGCATAGGTTGCATGACAATTCTTTATTTACATTGTTATAACAATCCCATTGTATTAATTGCAAATGAGATATGTGTCCACTTGCAATCTATTGAATGGGATTGGTTTAGTACTTTGGTGGACAATCATTCCCCTAACCTATTATAGCGCTCCAATTCAAAAGTTTGAAAATGGACATACAGTGGGTACGGAAAGTATTCAGACCCCCTTAAATGTTTCACTCTTTGTTATATTGCAGCCATTTGCTAAAATCATTTAAGTTCATTTTTTGCCTCATTAATGTACACACAGCACCCCATATTGACAGAAAAACACAGAATTGTTGAAATTTTTGCAGATTAAAAAAGAAAAACTGAAATATCACATGGTCCTAAGTATTCAGACCCTTTGCTCAGTATTTAGTAGAAGCACCATTTTGATTTAATACAGCCATGAGTCTTTTTGGGAAAGATGCAACAAGTTTTTCACACCTGGATTTGGGGATCCTCTGCCATTCCTCCTTGCAGATCATCTCCAGTTCTGTCAGGTTGGATGGTAAACGTTGGTGGACAGCCATTTTTAGGTCTCTACAGAGATGCTCAATTGGGTTTAAGTCAGGGCTCTGGCTGGGCCATTCAAGAACAGTCACGGAGTTGTTGTGAAGCCACTCCTTCGTTATTTTAGCTGTGTGCTTAGGGTCATTGTCTTGTTGGAAGGTAAACCTTCGGCCCAGTCTGAGGTCCTGAGCACTCTGGAGATGGTTTTCATCCAGGATATCCCTGTACTTGGCCGCATTCATCTTTCCCTCGATTGCAACCAGTCGTCCTGTCCCTGCAGCTGAAAAACACCCCCACAGCATGATGCTGCCGCCACCACGCTTCACTGTTGGGACTGTATTGGACAGGTGATGAGCAGTGCCTGGTTTTCTCCACACATACCGCTTAGAATTAAGGCAAAAAAGTTCAATCTTGGTCTCATCAGACCAGAGAATCTTATTTGTCACCATCTTGTCCTTCAGGTGTTTTTTAGCAAACTCCATGCGGGCTTTCATGTGTCTTGCACTGAGGAGAGGCTTCCGTCAGGCCACTCTGCCATAAAGCCCCAACTGGTGGAGGGCTGCAGTGATGGTTGACTTTCTACAACTTTCTCCCATCTCCCGAATGCATCTCTGGAGCTCAGACACAGTGATCTTTGGGTTCTTCTTTACCTCTCTCACCAAGGCTTTTCTCCCCCGATAGCTCAGTTTGGCTGGACGGCCAGCTCTAGGAAGGGTTCTGGTCGTCCCAAACGTCTTCCATTTAAGGATTATGGAGGCCACTGTGCTCTTAGGAACCTTAAGTGCAGCAGAATTTTTTTTATAACCTTGGCCAGATCTGTGCCTTGCCACAATTCTGTCTCTGAGCTCTTCAGGCAGTTCCTTTGACCTCATGATTCTCATTTGCTCTGACATGCACTGTGAGCTGTAAGGTCTTATATAGACAGGTGTGTAGCTTTCCTAATCAAGTCCAATCAGTATAATCAAACACAGCTGGACTCAAATGAAGGTGTAGAACCATCTCAAGGATGATCAGAAGAAATGGACAGCACCTGAGTTAAATATATGAGTGTCACAGCAAAGGGTCTGAATACTTAGGACCATGTGATATTTCAGTTTTTCTTTTTAATAAATCTGCAAAAATGTCAACAATTCTGTGTTTTCTGTCAATATGGGTGCTGTGTGTACATTAATGAGGAAAAAAATAACTTAAATGATTTTAGCAAATGGCTGCAATATAACAAAGAGCGAAAAATTTAAGGGGGTCTGAATACTTTCCGTACCCACTGTATATCCCACTTACAATCTATTGAATGGGATCGGTTTAGTAGTTTGGTGGACAATCATCCCACTAACCTATTATAGCAATCCCATTCAAGAGGTTGCAAATGGACACATATCCCACTTGCAGTTTTGTAGTAGGTAAGGGACAAATAGAAGGCTCGTGGGATGGGGGTCATTTTTTCACTTTAGTAGGTAAGTGGACAAATAGTAGGTTCGTGGATGGGGCGGACCATGTAGTGGTGTGGTCAAGGAGACATTCTGTCACTTTAGTAGGTAAGCGGACAAATAGTGGGTTCGTGAGATGGGGGGTCCCGGTGGCAGTGCAGTGGTCAACAGTTTTCAAGGGGTAATTTTGTCACTTTAGTTGGTGAGTGGACAAATAGTAGGTTTGTGGGATGGGGCGAGGCCATGTAGTTGTCAGCAGTGGTCAGCATGCTGACCTAGATGGGAAATGGACAAATGGCAGGTAAGCGGGACTGGGGTCCCGCCCGAAAAGCATCCACTTACAACTTATTTGAATGGGGAGACCCCTATGCAATAGCCCTGAAGTGGGACTTGTTTGCGCACTGATGTGGAGCATGGTTGAACTGCGTTTACATTTAGTCATTTTGCAGACACTTTTATCCAAAGCGACTTACAATTGGGGAATACATCAATCTTGAAGAGGCAAACAGACAGAGGAAGTGCTTGTCACACCAAGTCAATGTTAAAATAAGTACGAGGTAGCACGGGAAGGAGAGAAAGATAAAGGATTTTTTTTTTTTTTTTAGGATGAAGCCAAGTAGTGTCGAAAAAGATGAGTTTTCAGTTGTTGCTTGAAGATTGACAGGGATCCAGCATTCCGGATAGGGGTTGGATGATCATTCCACCAGCCAGGAACTGTGAAAGAGAATGTTCTGGAGAGTTATTTTGAGCCTCTCTGTGATGGTACCATGAGGCGACACTCACTAGCAGATCTCAGACTTCTGGAGGGGATGTAGATTCATTATAGTGAGTGAAAGTAGAAGGGGGCTGAGCCTGTGGTTGTTCTATATGCAAGCATCAGTGTCTTGAACTTGATGTGAGCTGCAAATGGTTGCCAGTGCAAGGAGATAAAGAGAGGTGTAACATGGGCTCTTTTGGGCTCGTTGAAGACCAGTCGTGCTGCTACATTCTGAATAATTTGTAAAGGTTTGATTGTGTTTGATGGAAGTCCAGCCAGTAGTGCATTGCAGTAGTCCAGCCTAGAAATGACAAGAGCCTGGACAAGAAGTTGTGCAGCATGTTTTCGAGGGTCCGGTACGCGCCCATGAAGCAACATACGGGACCCACCTAAAGGATGGCTGAATGATAGCCTTTCGAAACTGGCACACTTCTGTGAGACAGTGAGGTGGACGGATCGGAACCATAGGAATCTGTGGGGGGGTCATGTCCCCCGTCCCTAGTGCCATCTGCGCGCCTGCATGCAGTTTATGATTATTATGTCTAAATGGCTGACCAAAATATTTAAAATAAATATTAGCTTAATTCATGATTTCTAACATTGTTTTTGAGAAGTCACGTTTGTACAACATAGGGCTATAGGTTATTATGCTTTATATCGTTCATAACTACTTAAATTGCATAGCTAAACGATATTACCTTTCATAACTACTTAACTAAGCTATAATATAATAAATACATAAATCTATTTCATATTAAGCATAGATTAATCATTTTAAAGTAATTCATTTGACTTGAGACAAAATATTATGCGGGTGTTTTTCAAAAACTGAATTTTTCCATCAGTCACGTCCGCTCATCCCCACTGCAGCTCAGAGCTCACTCACGACATCACAGCCAGTGGTGACGTTTCTCAAAACCATAGGGCAGTGGTCGGCAGCAGGCAGCCCGCGGGCCAAAACTGGCCCACCAGCAATAATATCTGGCCCGCACCGCAGCAAGATTGTTTTGAAAGCGGCTGGTTCTGAAATAAATCTGTCATGACAGCAACAGTTACTCACAATCAGAGTATGAGCGGAGCGGTGTGATTTTGACTTGAGTGAGGAGCCGATTTTTTAAAGGTCGGAGTGTCTTTGTTTTTACTCGCTCTAAGAGCACTCCACCACCATCACAAGTACAATCCATGCCAACGACCCGTAATATAACTGCATATTTAGCAATAATTCACGTCAATATTTAGCTAGCTTGACAGAGAAGGATCATTTAAATCAGAAATAATGTGAAAGCTATATGATGGCGGCAATGGACATGAGCAGTAAGTTTTAGCTCAAGGAATTTGTTCATTGCTTCTAGTTTAGATACTGAATATTTGTCGTTGAAAGCATGGTTTAAACAAGTATTACAACACTTATTCACACGCATTTGTATCCGATTTTGAATGAGCAGAAGTCTGTAAGAAATGCATCGATCCATAGGTAAAATAACCGTAGTTATTAGTAAGGCGGTATAAAAATAGAAGGGGAAAAATTGTATCAGACTTTATTGATCAGTCTGCACGTAATGCACTTCTCATTATATGGAATTAAGTTCAAATAGAGTTAACAATGTTAACTCCTTGTTAAAGAAAACAAAATAACAATTTACTCAACCATTCTTCTCCCCGAGTTACATCGTCCACCATTTTAGAAAGTATCACAATGCATACGCATGTTGTCTCCTAAGTGTAAACAATGCTTAATACACAGATTATGTTTATGTTCACGTGTAAACCACGCCTCAAAACGGCTGTATGAGCATATGATATGCAAATTAAATCTCTCGGCTGGATAAAAGAAGCCAGTGTCACATGCAGCCTAAAGTTTTGATGGATGACGATTGTAATCAAGGTAAAGATGATTACAGTGACATACAGTATCGTGCATTAGGCGCGCGTTTTGTCCGTTATTTGATGCGCAAACGAACTGTGTGTGTGTTGAACTGTGCGAACTGATCACTATAACATCATATTTCTGCTTGAATAGCTCAGTATATTTACGTAGTTAAATACAGTTAGGTTTTTATAACGGATGCATTGCTTGCGTGTTTTGAAGTTTGTGAGAATCAGTGGTGTTCATGTACATGGGCATCAAACGCTCCAAAAAGATTGAAAGGAAAATGTGTAAAAAGTAAAAGTCTATGTTTGCAGAAAAGAAGATGGAATGTTTAAATCTATCTTGAATTTGCTTTGTTAAAAAAAAAAATAAAGGAAATTACAAAGATTTTAGTGAATAGAAAAGTTTGGGCTTGCAGTATTGATTTGGAGAAGAGGGGGCCTTGGAGTAAAACAAAGGGTGAGAACCACTGCTTTAGGTAAATGCATACTAATAATTTAACACTTATTATTTAAAAAAATATATATAATAATTAATGCAATATAAAGATATATCCCAACATTTGTTTTATTTAATTTTCACTTGGTAGATCTCGGTGAGTTTCTCATTTGTAAAGTAGATCCCCACACAATAAAAGTGTGGGCACCACAGGCCTAGACTATCAATGGATTGACAAAATGGTGAGAATGTGTTCAAAATATCTTCATTTTTGTTCCATAGATGAACAAGTTTCTTGTGTTTGGCATGACAGTGAGTAAATTATGCTAATTTTAGTTTTGAGGGGCATATTTAACTTTAAAGGGACAGTTCACCCCATAAAATTAGAATTCTTTCATGAATTAGTCACCCTCGTGTTGTTCCGAACCCGTAAGACCTTTGTTCAACTTCTGAACACAAAGATATAAAATATACCATGTGACAGTGGTTCAACCTTAATTTTACGAAGCTACGAGAATACTTTTTGTGCACAAAGAAAACAAATAACTTAATTCAAGAATTCTTCTTCATTAAATCACACCTTCCATCATTATCAAGAGTACCTCTGTATGTAATCAGCGCATGCGAGTGCTGCTGCTGCTGACACAGAACATGCATGCACTGAGACTTGTTTATGTGCAGAGAAATCCACACTCATGCGTTGTGATACTCTCCAAAATGGCGCACTAGGGTGACGTGAAGAAGAATTGTTCAATAAAGTCATTATTTTGGTTTTATTTGCGCACAAAAAGTATTCTCATAGCTTCATAAATATTGTGGTTGAACTACTGATGTCACATGGACTGTTTTAACAATGTCCTTACTGCATTTCTGGACCTGGGAACATTTCAGTTGCGCTGCTGTCTATGGAGGGACAGAGAGCTGTCGGATTTCATCAAAAATATCCTAATTTGTGTTCTGAAGATGAACAACGGTCTTACGGGTTTGGAATGACATGACGGTAATTAATGACAGAAGTTTCATGTTTGGGTGAACCATCCCTTTAAGCACTGTTTTTGTAATAAAGAATCTTTGGTTGTCAAATTAAATAAATGTAAATAGACAAATAAAGTTGAAAATGCTCCTGATAAAATAACCCTGGAAGTTAGGTGAAAAAGTACTAATGGGTTTTAAATGGGCACATACTTTGTTAAATAAACACTTCCGAGCTTTCACACCTTTATTGTCATTTATTAAAATTAAAAGGTCCGCTGTGTTTAAATATGATATTTGGTGACATACACTAACAAAACTTTACTGCATTTCAGATTAAGGGAGCCTGATCAGGTACAGAAGGCAGCGGTCACAATCTTTGCAGTTTAGGAGGAAGGAACATTGTCTTTAAACCCATTGGATGTTTTGTTTGTATTTGAAGATGACTGCCAAGTTTTGGGTCAGTGTACTAGGGCTTTTTTTAACTAAAGTATTCCCGTAGTTACAGTATACGAACTTGTATACATGCAAAATATAAACAGTGCTTCAAGGAAGTGGGTCTTCAAGCAGAACAAACTCGGACAAGTGGAATTACCTTTGTAGCTTCATGGGCAATGTATTCCACTTTTAAACCATTCTTCAAATGGAGTTCACAGTAGGACTATCTTTAACAATTAATATGAATAACCCTACCGAGAAAAGGGGGCCTTTCCTTCTAGAAAGAGAATAGGTACAGTAGGACTACCCATTTCCCCACTTTTACAGCACACTCAAAATTGGTTAAGAAAACCAAACCAGAAGCAAGAATAGGTTTTTACCCCCATTTATTGAAACCCAGCTAAAGTCTTCGGTCGCTCTTGAACAATTACAGGACTGAGTGAGACCTTCCCTACCCACTGAATGCCTAGAGTAGAAATAAAATAAATTAAGTATTGCACGTGAAAGGTCAAAAGAAATCCTAAAGCAGCTACTTACCACCAAAGGGAGAAGCAGCAATTCTACCATCAGAACCACATGTTGAGTCACAGCAACCACAAGCCTGGTGGTTTCCATCAGCAGCAAACCATCTGCAAGGATAAAAAAAAACACATACAATAAAAATTCTGCAACTTCAATGCTCTTATACAGCATGAACATACCCATTGGCAAAGGAACAGGATTTGTGTTGAGCATCACTGGGTGCAGAAGCAAGAGTGGCCTTCAGAATACACGTCATATAGATCTGCAAGAAACAACACGTAAAATAAATAAAAATAAAAGACGGGAAGAGAGGTAATTCTTTCAAACAGTACGTACAGAACGACTGTCTCCCTCCTGGAACATGAAGGCCTCCAGCTGAAACTGGACCTTGTCTTCCTGGGATTGAGGCATGAAGCGTGAGCTGGAAACCGTAGAATCCACAAGGCACCTGATAAAGTGGTGACAAAACTCAATGTTGACTGGCATCAAGTCACCAGCCCTTACCAGGGACAAAATAATTAAGGAGCTGCTCAAGAACACCAGACCATCAAGTGCTGTGACCCAATGGTTCTTAGTGATGGCAAAAAGCACTTACAATGAGGAACGCAAATCTCTAGTCATTGATGACAGTTGATTTGCCCTAGTTCTCAGTGACAAAGTGGTTACAGGGAGAAAACGCAACAAGTCAGTACATCAACCTTACCCATGATTCTCAATGAAGGAATATCTCGGCAGAGCAGTCACATCAGGTACTTGAGTGGCCACACAGTGGTCCACAAACACATGCAGTGGGACGTGGTTGTACACCTTCACAGACGCCTCAATATTAATAATGTCACCCAGGAAATACGAGTGTGAAGGCCTCTCATATGACCAGTCATCTGCAAGGAAGAACAGTTTAGGCACAGCCCAATTCTTGAGAGAATGAATGAAGAAACTGCACCAACCCATCATGAGCTTCAGAGAGAACAGCAAGACTTCCTCGCCAACCTCCGTTGAAGCATAAGGGACCCAAGTTGGCCTCAAGGCATTACTGCTCACATTATGAAACCTGCGGTTCAAGGAGGTACCAAATAAATGGTCTTCCAGTTGCATCACAACAGAAACAATGCTGAAAGTCACAGGTCATTTACCTTTGATAGTGGCATTGAACGCCAACAATTGCCCCATCAGCACGAGTAATAGGAGTACCAGTGAGCGCTTCAGGTGTGTAGGTAAGAGCAAAAGTGTAGACAAGCTCATCCTCAGTCATCTGGAACAGATTTAGGTTGTTAACTAAAAGGCTCTACTTTACACTTAAAAATAATCTTCTAAAATATAGGTTTTATCAGCCAGGCCATAGAACCACTTTCGGTTCAAGGAACCTTTCAGTGATCAATTCTTAAGAACAGTTTTCCACTATAAAGAACAGAACTGTCAGGGTACCTTTAATACAAATAAAGAACCTTTCTTTTTAGCAGTTTACAACAAAAATCCAATATGGTTTAACAATTCCTACCATCAACACACTGTTGCAGTCGTGTAATTCATTCTCAAAGAAGAGCACCCTGGAGCCAGGGACCCAACCAACAACAGGACAGCCTCCCAAAGACAGACCAGATGGCTGTATCAGCTGACCATTGCTAAACAAGTCCTGCTGTACCTCCACATGAACCCGATTCTCACCGCATTGAATAGCTACACTACTGGGAGTCACAGGTTGCCTCAACTGGAAGTCCACCGCCACCTCGCTCTGCACCTCTGGAACAATGGGAAACCTCCAGACCAAAGGCTTGACTGGACCCTGTAACACCTGCTTCTCCTGAAGACCAAGAGGCTCTTGAGCAAATCTTCTGGAGTCATGACTCTGAAACGGAGAAGCCTTTTGCAAAGGGTTCCAGAACCCTTGAGAAGAAAGAGCAGGACCTCTGGAAACTGGATTTGATTGTGGCTTCATGCTTCTTGGACTTTGATTGTACCTCAAACTTCCCCATGCATTATTCAGGTCAAAGACTGCAATCACAACTAGCACTAACACACCATGGAAAAGACTCATCCTGACAAGTGTCTACACAACACAATAATACCCAACAGTACTTGTCTTTGTCATTAAGTACAGCTTTGAATTTAGGTGACTCCTCCCCTTTCAGCTTAATTGATTACCTTTGATTCTCCTCTGGGCCTGTAGAGTTTATGCATTAGCAACCACACAGTAATTAATTAGAAGAAAAAAAAAATATATATATACATATATATATATATATATATATATAAGAGCTGTCAAAATGATTAATTGCATCAGGATAAAAGTTTTTGCTTACATTCTACATGAATGTGTAAATGTGTTTATATGTATATATAAATACAGACACATTCAGTATATATTTGGAAAATATTTCCATGTATTTGTATTTATATATTTATATTATTATATTTTAAATTACATATGAATGTATTTAAATTATAAACACAATACACATTCATATATTATGTAAACAAAAACTTTATCTTGGATACGATTAATCATTTGCCAGCACTATATACAGTATATATATATATATATAGATCACACTGCAAATCTTATTCAAAACCACAAATGTACTGGTATTTCCTAATATTATTGATTTTAAAATATGGCATGTAAAAGATGTCTGATATCTTGTCTTGTCTTGTTTTGATTAGTATTATTGATACAAAGTAGTGCACAACTACTGGAAGCTATTAAACTTTTTCAATAGAATTCAGAATAATAGTTCCTTTCAAACAGTCCATTTCAGTGATGCATACAGCCTTTTATTCCCCCAATGCAAGCGAATCACAACTGTGTGCCGTAGTTGCATAAAATAATAAAATATATAAATACAAATATGAGATAAAAAGGATGGTATACATACGTATTCAAATAAAAAAGAGAAATATAGCCTTTTTACATGTCATGATTCAAAATAAACGATCATAAGAAATTCACAGTCGTTAATGCTGTTGGCTTTTTTTATTTATTTTTATTAATGCTTGAACAGACAGTACAAGAACAGCCAAGGGATCACATACAAATCCATAAAATAATGACCAATAATTATAAATTAAACAAATTACAAACACAAACGTGTACACAATAATAATAAAATAAAACATCAGATGTGAATGAAGTTACAAAGATATACAAACAATGGTACATAAGGAAAGCATCTAAATTCATGGATTTTCTTTAAATACCTCTGTATAATATTTCTGGAATCTTAGTTGTTTTATTCTTTATAAGATGAAGACATTTTAGAAGTGAGTTTAATTCCATTTTTAAAAGGGGATAGGATGGGTAACTATTTGCAATTTTTTGTTTGTAAATGAAAAAAAAAAAAAAAAAAAAATTATAGTAAGTTCCAGGGGTTTATTTTTAGTATTATCATAATCAAAAAGAATGTATTTTAAACTAAAGGAATGAACAACATTGGCAGAATCAAATATATGAGAACCCAGGTCAGACCAAAATTGCTTGGATCTAGGGCATAAAAACAGATGTACTAATGTCTCCTCTGCTTGTTTACAAAAAGAACATGATCGGTCGATGTACAAATATTTACAAACATTACAATTAACAGGATATATTTTATGTAAAATGTTTAAATGTGTTTCCTTCGCCTTATTAGAAAAACGATATTTTCCAGGTAAAAGCAGGATCTTTTCTAGTCTATATCATCAGCCGAGGTCCTCCAGAACTTTCCTTTAGAAGATATTTTCTTTTTAAACTGAAAAATTTGGCGCATATGCCTATTATTACATATTGAAAAGATCAACACCTTCCAACAGCAAAGAAGATTAAGTACCAACTGATTAAATAAAGAGTGACATTTAACAAGGTGAACTAATCCAGGTAAAATAGCTTTAACAGCTTTATTAAATTCAGGAAACTATGGTATCTCATAAATTGCTCATAAGAGAGAATATTTCCTGAGTCATCAAATAAGCAAAGGATACTATTGATATTATTTTGAAACCACCTGGGAAAAATAATAATTTATTTCTGATGGTAATATCCCTGTTATTCCATAAACATGTTCTATGGGGTGAAAAACTGTGAACAGATCAAAGCTTCCAAGCAAGGAGACACTGCTGATGACATTTGAACAAAATTAAGGAAAGGCTACCAATTTTATAAAAAATATCATTGGGGATAAAATACCAAATGGATTTAGGATTAGCTAGACATCTATTAAGACAATTCATTTAAAAAAATATATATTTTGTGTCAGAAAAAGCTAAACAAAATCAATACCCCCATCTGCTCTAATATAGGAAAGCACTTCCTTTTTTCATTTATGAGGTTTATTTTTCCCAAACATTTTCAAGAAAATATTGTTAATTTCTTTGGCCATTTTATTCTGAACTAATAAAGATAGAGACAGATATGCAAAATGAGAAAGAACCTCAGCCGTGGACAATAGAACTCTTCCATACAGAGATAGGTCCAAAAAATTCAAGTGCTGTCTTGCCAGAAGATTTTGGTGATATAATGCTGCCTTCACGTGCTATCGGAAATGTCATATTTTCCACTTATGAAGTCATGTAGTATTCAAGTACTTTAATGTCGGAAAGAATAAAATTTAGCATCCCATTGATTGACAATCATATAAATATTCACCGCGCTATACATGCACTTTGCTGACAATTCTGGAATTTCGGTCAAATACATGCTTATTTCACTGCTTATAAACCATACAATATGCGTCGCATGATCGTTCATATCTAGCCTATAAATACACTACTTTAGCGACAAGACAAAGGGATGTAGTTGTTATGAGAGCAACACTGAAAACCAGGGACGCAGATAGGATTTTTTAACTGGGGCACCAAGATCTGGCAAGGGGGTATATTTTGCACTGACAAGCATCCGATCTTGTTCAAATGTGTGGTAAGTACTGCCACTCCAGTACTTGTAATAGCGAATCTCGAATGTGAAAGTGAAACTAAAAAGGATCATGCATTCAAAAGCAGTTTTAATGCGTGGCATAATAGCGGTTCCTTGATGCCTGCAAAATACATTCTTTACAGCGAGGTGGTCTTTCTGCTGGACCTTATGCCTGTCGCACCTCCTACGGTGCCTGTGGTGGACTGTGCATGGCAGGGGCGTCCTCTTCCCTGAGGCAGGCCTAAACCCGACCGCATACCACATGGTTTTGCTGCAGAGTCTTCAGCTGGGGACCACCATTCATTAACGTTTCGCCCCTTAACCCAGAACGCTCCTGGTGGCAGGGCAGTGAACAGGGACGTCTCCCTGACACCCCCTGCAACAAAACCTAATTAGATGTTACTCCCCAAACCTTATCTCGTCGTTTCAGCCAGAGCCAATGGCTTGCTTTCTCCGCTTCCTCAGAGAGCTCTTTGGTGGATCTGCTCAGTGTGGCTCCCCATAGTCCCAGGTCCTTGAGCAGGCATGATGATGATCTGCCCACAAAGCCTCTGGCTCCCACCTCAACTGGGTCTCACACTCCATCCACTTTCTCTGCACTCCGTGACCAGGTCTGCATACTTCGCCTTCTTTCTCTCATAGGCAGCTTCCAGTCCCTCCTCCCATGGCACTGTCAGCTCGATCAGTACCACTGACTTCACGGCTGCAGACCACAGCACCACATCTGGTCTTAAGGTGGTGCTGCATATCTCCTGTGGGAACTGGAGCTGCCTTCCCAGGTCTACTTCCATCTTCCACACCACCCCTGATGTTAAAAGCTTGGTGGTCTCTTGCTGATATGCATCGTGGGTTCCCCCTGCCTGAGGAGGTGGATCCTGCATCGACTCTCTATTGGACTCTAGTTGTTTACCTCCTGTCGACTTTTCTTCAGCACCTCTACCAGTTTTCTGAGCACTTGGTCATGCCGCCATCTGAGCCGACCCTGTGTCAGTGCTGTTTTGCAGCCCGACAGAACATGCTGGAGTGAGGCATTGATGGTCCCACAGAGGTTGCAGGATTGCTCTGTACCAAGCCATTTATGGAGGTCTTTAGGGCTCGAGAGATTGTCGTATGTTGCCCCAATGAGGAAACTGAGCCGAGACTGTGGCAGTTTCTAGAACTCTGCCCAGCTGATTGCTCGGTTTGCGACACCCTCCCAAGTTATCCACCGCCCCTACTGCCCCTGTGCCACAGACCTCACTCTGAGCTCTTCCTGCTCAATCCTGGTGACCTCTGCAACAACAAGGTCCTTCCTCTCCTTCTTGCTTGCCTTGGACCATAGGATGGGCGGCTCGCTCCAATTTGTGGATGAAGGAGTTGGTTTTTGCCTCCATCCGACTTACTGCTGATGAGGTGACTTTGCACAACTTTAGAGGACACATCACCCTTTGGTACAAGGTGAAGTGATAACACCACACCTTGAACTTTCCAGGTTGCTGGCTTGCGTCGATCTTAGACAAGCCTTCTGACAGCTGCCGAAGGATGATTTTTCCCATATCCTTGTCTGAGAGACCAGATGTATACAGTCTTCCCAGGCTTCGGATGGGCTGATCCACGATGCGGGGGATGTCTTCCCCACTGATGGTGAAGGGGACTATCATTTCTCTCCCCCTTTCGCAATGAGAGGCTCCTTGACTTCTGTGGCTTGAACTTCATCCTGGCCCAGGTGATCAGCTCATCCAGCCTCTTAAGCAGCCTGGATGTGCATGGGGCGGTTCGTAGCAGACAGGTGATGTTGTCCATATAGCTCCTTAGGGGCGGGAACCTCTGACCTGCAGGCAACCGGACCCCGCCCACCACCTGCCTTGCTCCAATCAGGATGACCTCAAACGCTGCCACGAAGAGGATGGGAGAAATGGAGCATCCCATGGTGATCCCTACTTCCAGTTGTTGCCAGCGAGAGGTGACTTTCTTCAGTGCAAAACACATGTGAATGTCCTGGAAGTAGTTCATGATCATGGTCCTGATGTTGTCTGGGATGTAGAAGAACTCCAAGGCATAGGCTATAAGCAGGTGTGGCACTGACCCATAGGCATTGGCTAGTTCTAGCCAAATGATGTGCAGATCTTTCTTCTCCCTCTTAGTGGTCTGGATCTGTTCCCAAATCATGGAAGCATGATCTACACAGCCAGGGAAACCTGGAATTCTGGCTTTCTGCCAGCTGGTATCGATGAAATTGTTCATCACGGAGAAGAACATTTTTCCCTCCACATTCAGTAGAGCTATGCTCCTGAACTGCTCGATGGTCTTAGCGTCCTGTTGTTTGGGAATATAAACTGCCACTGCTCTCTGCCACTCGGATGGTATGGTCTGCTTAGTCCAGGTGATTCTCATCAGGGTCCATAGCAGCTTCAGTACTCCTGGGCAGCTCTTATACAGATTATACGGTATTCCGTTCGGGCCTGGTGCTGAAGCAGATCTTGCCCGCTGGATCACCTGCCTGACCTCGCTGAACTTTGGTGGTGATACATCGAACAGGACTGATGGTTCTGAGGGTCTAGGCACATACCCTGGAGAGTCTAGGGGTTTGTTCCTCACTGGGTGCAGTTCTTCTTTGGAGACATCCACTTGTCGTCTCCTCGAGGAGCCCACTTGCATACCGAAATGGATTCCTGAAGAAACTTGATATTTCCTTCTCCTTCCTTAATCTCCATCTTCTGATGCGTTCTGCCCTCCGGAGGTTAGCAAGGCGTCTTCTGATCTCATCCCAGAGAGCTTTCAGGCCCTCCTTCTCAGACTCCTCTGCCTTCCTCCAACGCTTGCAGAGCTGCCTTCTGCTTGCCACTAGGTCATCGATCTCTTTCTCCCTCCAGACTTTTGATCTTACTACGGCTTCTCTAATGGTCACCTCGCCATACCTGTTTCTGCATTCTTCATACAGGATTTCCCCAAACAGGTTTAGCTTGGCTACCACTGACCCGCACAGAGCTTTTTGCAGCAGCCTGCTCAGATGTTCATCCAACTTTCTCCACTCCTCAACCTCGGTGACCTCCAACATTTTGAAATCTCCACATCCACACATATTTGCACAACCATGGCAAGGACAATCGTGGAAACAATTGAAGATGACAAACATATTCAAGCAAAAGCCAACATGAATTATTTAGGTGAGTAGCATTGATTTTGTTTTGATTCACACATCAAGAAGATATAATGTATTAAAGCAACCTCTGCATCCGATTCAAGACCTTCCTGCTCCTTGAGTTCTCTCCACTGCTGGAAAGTTGCTGATTGGCTACAACTTAAGTGTGTTTTGGGACTCGATCAGACACTGCGGTCAAAATCATTTTCAAAAATCGCTTAGTGCACGTTTAATGAGCGGTGGGCTACTAAGCCACTAGGCCAAAGTATACTTCGGCCTTCCACATCCGCGCATCGTCTGCATTAAATAATTTTGTGTCATCAAGAGGGCTCGTGAACCGCCGTGCACCCTACAAAGAAATTGTATAAAATGCTTATTCATTTTATCTGGAAAAATTTGCTTCATTACCTGAGAAAATAAATTTAATGCAACTCCAAAGATCCTGGTGGTTAAGAGGTGTTGAGTTATGATACTTTAAACATTGTATTTAAAATACCTTTTAATTCCTTTCCAAATATGTATTTAAGCAATTGGGTGACCTCGGATTTTTGTTGAAGTGCAATTATTCAATTGAAAAAATACCGGTTAAGCTCGCAAAATTTCATAAACAAGCTTTTATGGCAAGCTTTTTCATGGACGCTGGCCTACAAACATAATTTCTCACCAAAGAGGTACCATATTTGGAACAACAAAAATAAATCTTTATATTTTGATTACTGGTTTGAAAAAAAAAGTGCATCACAGGAGAAAGATTTGAATATTGAAGAGATCAAGAGTAAAATATTGATTGGTAATACAAATATTATACAAAATAGACTCAAATAACTATAGTAGGAATATACTTAATAACGTTGTTTATCCTTCAGTTCGCTTTGTCTGGTCTTCTGTATTTGGAGAAGTGAATCGGCATAAAGCTTGGCGAACAGTAGACACATTCTATATTAATAACAAAGTAAAAGAGGTTTCTTTTAAAATAATGCATATAATATACCCAGTTAAACATTTGCTGGAATGTTTTAAATTAGAAATGGATTACTCTTGTGATTTCAGTAGGAAATACATTTATTTTTTCACTAATATATATTAGTGTTGTCAAAAATATCGATATTTCGATAAATATCGATACTGAAATATCTGAACGGTACCAATACTAATTTCCCGAAGTATCGATACTCCGATCCTAGCCGAGCTGTCACTTTCACTTCTCCAAAGGCGTTGATTAAACACCACACGTGACCGCAGTGCCTGTCACGTGTCTCATCTCATTCGCTCTGGTTAAATAGCAAAAGTGAAGTGAATATAAAGATGGCGAAAAGTGCGGCTTGTTTCTAACAAGCAAAATATGTTTGCTTCTTAAATCAGACGGACTGAGATGCAGCGATTACTACTTGGACGGACTTCTTAAAATGCAAATCAACTCTGTCAGCAGGAGACGCTTAAAAGCGGAGAGATAACGTAATGTTAACGTTAGAGGTTTGCGCCCTGTAACGGCTGTAAACTGAGCGTACAAACGCTGCTTTATCAGACATATAACATGCAAGATGAAATGAAAATGACATCAAACATTTCCTAAAGACAGTGTTCCTTCAGAAATACAGTGATATAAAAACACCTGCGCCTCGTTTTAATTTTTAAACATGCATTACGTGCTCATGTTATTCAACAAAGCCTTTTTGAAAAGTTTTGATATTGTGGTGGGTCGCCTCAAATAAATGTATGTATGTGAAACACATCCCACAGCACAACAACCTGAGCCCAACTTCATTACTAATCACTTTAACTGTGTTTGTAGCCGGCGCCACTAACCAGCCCGATATACAAACACAGACCGGAAGTTAACTTCGGTCCGGGTGCGTGCGCACGATCAAACCTGATATGAGTGTTGTCTCGTTTTTTCACCGTAATTATTAAAGTTAATATAATCTGACTGAGGAATCTTTAACTGTGAATCTTTAAATACTTTAACTGTTGTCAAATGTAAATTAACTTGTGCTCATTTAACTTCATTAAAAAAAGTATTACTTAAATTCTGCAATTTGTCTTCATGTCGATCCAGTGAGCATTGTTTTCGCGTGTGATGCACGCACGTTTGCGGTGATATGTGAATCCGGCATTAAAATCTGTTCATAAAATAATATTATGTATTAACCAGCATTTATGAACGATGAGCAATGCATTTGCTACAGTATATTTTAATCTTTGATAACAGTAGGTAATAAAAATACAACGGATCATGTTCGCTCTGGTCCAATGAAAAAAAATATTAACAGATAGAACTTTGGATTTTAATTAGTACATGTTAGTTTAAATATACTTTTAACTAAGATTAATAAATGTTTTGGAAGTATTTTTCATTGTTTATTCATGTTAACTAACGTTAACAAATATCTATTACCATTAACTTAAGTTCTACGATTAGTTAGATAGTTCAGTTCATTTTAAAAGTGTGGTCAAAAATAAAATAAAATAAATGTTTTATTAAAGTTTGGCATTTTCTTGTAGCACCAGAAAGAAGATGAGACTCGACCTGCAACAAAAACAACACACTCACAACCTACACTAGACACTACACCTTGAACAAGTGCACTACCTCAAGACATTTTTGTTCATGTAAAATATACCTCATTGTCATGTTATATTTATCTAAAAAATAATAATAATTGACCCCTTAATGTTGTGGCAGTTTTTCTCTCCCTGGTATCGAAAATGGTATCGAATATCGATATTTTTCAAGGTATCGATCGGGTTAGAAATTCCAGTATCGTGACAACACTAATATATATATATATATATATATATAAATAAATATTTTGGATTGATGTGGATTTATTTATTAAGAAAATGTGGACGTTTCTTTGCAGGTGAGTGGATTTGATGTAATAATATACTTCGGTGATCATGGATTTGATAAAGAAAGCATACACAGTTGTTCATTTTAATGGGGAAGTTTCATATTCATAAAATGAAGTGGTTCGGCTCCAAACCAAACTTTTCTCATTTTATAAACGATTTCAAGCTGTATTGTAAGGTCCTGTGTAATTGCACAAGTAAAAACGCTATTAGAACTCATAATATTGTAAGCAGGTATGCTATTGTATAAAGCGACGCCCCAAAACGTCAGGTTTTTTTTGTCATTATATTTTCTTACTCTCATTATATTAATGTTGTTCATCTTTTTACATTTTTTTAATGTTTCTCGTTGTATTATTCTTATGTAAGGCATAATAAAAATAAAAAAGACCCCGTCCACATGCAGGCAATTTTTTTTAGAACGCGCGGACAGTGAGCGTACAACAGCGCATGCGCGAGGTGAATGTCAAGCTCGTCCGTGTCTGTCCGCGCTCAGCCCAGTGTTGCCAACTTAGCGAATTTGTCGCTATATTTAGCGACTTTTTTCCCAAAAAGTGACAAATCAGAGCTAGTGCTCTTGCCGGTTTTTAGTTGGTTCGACTGGCGAACCGGTTTCTTTAAGAACCGGTTGCTTTTCCACAGGCTAGAGAGCCAATATAGAGCCAGGTCTTACGTCACAATACGTTTCATGTTTTGGTTCACTAGCGCGGCCCAACAGGCTTGTTCGAGGTGCATTGGCGCCCCGCAGACCGATCAATCAATCGGCAAACAACACACTGAAGCACCCCAGGAGCGATCCAAAAGCATAAAGAGCAGTCTGCTTTCCAGTCGCTCCCGCAGCAACAAACTATCAACAATGGCAGATGTTGCATGTCTATTGATGTTGTAGAGAAAGGTGATGGAAGAACAGCACACCTTTGGGGAATTTGGTTACTTTCAGGTATTATGTCATAAATACCAACCAACTATAGTCTGGATCTAAAGCCCCTCCCCCTCATCCAGCACAAAATCACGCGCTTTTTCATCAGACAAAGGGACGCGATCTACATAGAGGATTCCTGACTTTTTACTCATGACTATTAAAACTATCTACACAAGAAACATATGGATATTAATGTTGTACTCTTTCTCTCATATGCTTGTGTGAATATAAACTACTTAAGAAATGTGGGATGAGTTTTATGCCTTAAACTGTGTAATCCGGGTAATGTGTGTGTGTGTCAAATGCGATGTTTGGTCTCTAAAAGAAGCTGGCATTGTAAGTAACAAATGATGTTGAGCATCATGTATGATTACACACATATAAAAGATCTGTAAGTTTATCTTTCACGGAATGAATGAAATATCAGATGATGTGGGCATGGCCCCAGAAACCATGGACATGGGTGGGGCTCCGCCCCATACGGACACTCGGATTCGACCAGCCGCCTGTGGGCGGGTCCAAAACCGGACAGTTTAAAAGCAAGGCGCCAGTGTGCAAAGCTCTCTCTCTTGCTTCTCCTTTTCATCGCTCTCCAACGCGCGCAAGGACGACCCGGACGGTCCGCTGGACTCTCACCTTAAGACCGGCTGAGACAAATTATCTAGGCGAATCAAAGACTTTGTAAACGCCGTAACGTCGCAGAACCAGCAGCGTAACGACGCTTTCATCTCAACGCAGAACCAGCATCAAATAGCCTCCGTGATTCCAACACGGCTCCCCGGTGACGTCACGCAACAGCGACGCGAGCCAACGGAGATTCCCAGAGCAACACGTGGAAACCAGGTGGAAACTGAATCAAAGCAGCAGCCTGCTTAACTTACAGAAAGCAAGTATCTCAGACTAAGTTTTTATCCTGACTGACTAGAAATTGATCTGAATGCAGTAAAGGGGGACATCTCTTTCGTGATCGTATGGCTCCAGTTATGAAATAGGAAAGAGTGCTATTCTTTCAACATTAACCTCAAAACTCCCATATGAATGTGTGTATGTTTGTGTGTTATTATGTATGTTAGAATATTAGTATTGTAAATAAACCTTGTTTCATTTTATAAAGAATAGTCTCTGGGATGTGATTTTGCAAGTATTTTATCCTTCTTGCCACATAACATTGCCTAGCTCGAATTGAGAGATTATTAATCTCGTTTTATTGTTACCGTGGCCACGAGGCAAGAGAACGAGATTAATAGGATATACTGATGTTAGTGATCGCTGGACGACTACTTAATAAAGTATAAATTGTAAGTTAAATATTAATATTACTTTAATCAAGCAATATTGAATCTTTAACAAATAATTCCCGGAGCTGAAATAATAGCTTCATATAAAATTGCATTACAATGTTTACTTTTACTTTACAGTCATTTAGCAGACGCTTTTATCCAAAGCGACTTACAAATAAGAAAAAGTAACTAAAACTATAAGTAAAAAGTCTATAAATACACATTTAAGAAAATGGAGAAATTAAATAAAATGACAAATGCATACAACAACATTTCAAAACTAAACATTTAAATGAAAACAAAAAATAAAAATAAAAACATTTAAAAATATTAAAACAACAAAAGGTATGAGTATAAAAATTATACTAACATGACACTAAGCCAAACACCCATGTATATGTGTATATATATATATATATATATATATATATATATAAATGATATTTCATTTCCATGTAGTATGTTGGAGTAACGTTACTAAAATAAATATAATTTATTACAACTAAAACTAAAGAAAATACCTATAAAAGACATTCAATTCATTCATAATTTATCTAAAATAAAATAGATAAATCAAACGGCAGTAGTTTATCAGTAATTCTTAAAAACAAAAAAAAGAACACTGCCAAACACATGCTAACAAACAACAACTTACTTACACATTAAGAATTGGTTATAAAAACAGAATTGAAACAAGCAGTAAGAAAGAAGATAAATAAAAAGCGATACTTATATCCTTTAGCAGTGTCCCTGTCCGGTAGAGTCGATGGTCTTTACACCGTTTACATGGTCTTCTCTCGAGGAGGGCTTCACACAACGGCTGCCGCGACGGCTGCCGTGATAAACGAAGCTTTTTATACCCATCTAACAAAATACTACTCCAATTCAGCTGAACACACTTTCCTGTTAATCACAATAAATGGCCAAGCAAGCGCCCGACACTGACAAGGGACGCAATACAGCACGAGACTGTTCTGTATGTTCCGTATGTTCATGGCTTTGCGAACATACAGCGGCATCCAAACGTGTTCGCGTTTAGCTGCTATTTCAAATATGGCGGTTCAAAGTTTCTGTTCGTCTTGTTGGTCACGGTAACTCCGGCCCTAGCCCCTGACGCATGAGGTTTTTCCTTCTAGCCTGCAATGTTTTGGTGCTACTTACGAATCGCTTTTCCTGGTTCGGAGCTGGTGCTTTGGGTGTCGAAAGACAAAGAACCGGTTTGAAACTAGGCTCTGGCTCCGAGCCAGCACTTGAACTGCTTTGGTGGAAAAGGGGTATGAGAGGAGCAGACCGTTCAGTTAAATCAGATATTATGTTGCTTCTCTAATTTTACATGCAAATATAGCTGAAGTCACAGAACAGGAATTGTCTTTGTCTTGTGTGTATTATTTGATTTCATCAGACGACGGCTCAATAAAATTATAAATTATGATTTTTGTGGAGGCTAACTTCTTGAAAGGGAGAGCTGGTTAAAGGGCTGTATTTCAGTCACTATTTCGTATTTATCCCATTTACTGACAACAGAAAAATATATAAAGAAAAGCAGTTTTATTGAAAATTTGGCTGTATTAAAATACAGTATGAGCACAGAGATACAAACAAATAGAAATGGAAATAGACACGATGTCATGAATATGCTAATTATGCGTGTAAAGCACATGGTGTCATCTAGCAACATTTAGCTCATTTTCAAACTGGCTTTAGCTACTTTCCATTGAAAGAAGTTGGCAACACTGGCTCAGCCGTGGAGAGTATACTTTGAAAGCTGCGAGGGCACGGCTGTGCGCGGGACGGAGTGGAAAGTTAAGTATATCCTGGGCCTTTGGGCTAATGTACATAGCGGAAACCCTGATTAATCCTCTGTATAGCGATGTTGCCTTTTGTAGAGACAGTGAGGGGGACGGATCGGGTCACTATGAATTTTGTGGGGGGTCATGACATCACAGCCAGTGGTGACGTTTCACAAAACCATAGGGCAGTGGTTGGCAGCAGGCAGCCCGCGGGCCAAAACCACCAGCAATAATATCTGGCCCGTACCGCAGCAAGATTATATCGAAAGCGGCTGGTTCTGAAATAAATCTGTCATGACAGCAACAGTTACTCACAATCAGAGTATGAGCGGAGCGGTGTGATTTTGACTTGAGCGAGGAGCCGATTTTTTAAAAGTCGGAGTGTCTTGGTTTTTACTCGCTCTAAGAGCACATCACAAGTACAATCCATGCCAACGACCCGTAATATAACTGCATATTTAGCAATAATTCACATGTCAATATTTAGCTAGCTTAATAGAGAAGGATCATTTAAATCAGAAAGAATGTGAAAGCTATATGATGGCGGCAATGGACATGAGCGGTAAGTTATAGCTCAAGGAATTTGTTCATTGCTTCTAGTCTAGATACTGAATATTTTCCGCTGAAAGCATGGTTTAAACAAGTATTACAACACTTATTCACACGCATTTGTATCCGATTTTGAATGAGCAGAAGTCTGTAAGAAATGCATCGATCCATAGGTAAAATAACTGTAGTTATTAGTAAGGCGGTATAAAAATAGAAGGGGAAAAATTGTATCAGACTTTATTGATCAGTCTGCACGTAATGCACTTCTCATTATATGGAATTCAAGTTCAAATAGAGTTAACAATGTTAACTCCTTGTTGCGCAAAGAAAACAAAAATAACAATTTACTCAATCATTCTTCTCCCCCGAGTTACATCGTCCACCATTTTAGAAAGTATCACAATGCATACGCATGTTGTCTCCTAAGTGTAAACAATGCTTAATACGCAGATTATATTTATGTTCACGTGCGGTTCCCCCCCGAACGTAAACAACGCTTCAAAACGAACGAACAAAACCGCTGTATGAGCATATGATACGCAAATTAAATCTCTCGGCTGGATAAAAGAAGCCAGTGTCACATGCAGCCTAAAGTTTTGATGGATGACGATTGTAATCAAGGTAAAGATGATTACAGTGACATACAGTATCGTGCATTAGGCGCGCGTTTTGTCTGTTATTTGATGCGCAAACGAACTGTGTGTGTGCGCTCTCGGCGCACTGATCACTATAACATCATATTTCTGCTTGAATAGCTCAGTATATTTACGTAGTTAAATACAGTTAGGTTTTTATAACGGATGCATTGCTTGCGTGTTTTGAAGTTTGTGAGAATCAGTGGTGTTCATGTACATGGGCATCAAACGCTCCAAAAAGATTGAAAGGAAAATGTGTAAAAAGTAAAAGTCTATGTTTGCAGAAAAGAAGATGGAATGTTTAAATCTATACACAAAGGGTAAAACAAAGGGTGAGAACCACTGCTTTAGGTAAATGCATACTAATAATTTAACACTATTTTATTATATATAAAAAAAAAAAAAAATTATGCAATATAAAGATACATCCCAACATTTTTTATTTAATTTTCACTTGGTAGATCTTGGTGAGTTTCTCATTTGTAAAGTAGATCCCACACAATAAAAGTGTGGGCACCGCAGGCCTAGACTATCAATGGATTGACAAAATGGTGAGAATGTGTTCAAAATATCTTCATTTTTGTTCCATAGATGAACAAGATTCTTGTGTTTGACATGATAGTGAGTAAATTATGGTAATTTTAGTTTTGAGGGGCATATTTAACTTTAAAGGGACAGTTCACCCCATAACATTATAATTCTTTCATGAATTACTCACCCTCGTGTTGTTCCGAACCCGTAAGACCTTTGTTCAACTTCTGAACACAAATTAAGATATAAAATATACCATGTGACAGTGGTTCAACCTTAATTTTACGAAGCTACAAGAATACCTTTTGTGCACAAAGAAAACAAAAATAACAACTTAATTCAAGAATTCTTCTTCATTAAATCACACCTTCCATCATTATCAAGAGTACCTCTGTATGTAATCAGCGCATGCGAGTGCTGCGGACACAGAACATGCACTGAGGCTTGTTTACGTGCAGAGAAATGCACACTCATGCGTTGTGATACTCTCCATTATGGCGCACTAGTGTGATGTGAAGAAGAAGAATTGTTAAATAAAGTCATTATTTTGGTTTTATTTGCGCACAAAAAGTATTCTCATAGCTTCATAAATATTGTGGTTGAACTACTGATGTCACATGGACTGTTTTAACAATGTCCTTACTGCATTTCTGGACCTGGGAACATTCAGTTGCACTGCTGTCTATGGAGGGACAGAGAGCTGTCGGATTTCATCAAAAATATCCTAATTTGTGTTCTGAAGATGAACAACGGTCTTACGGGTTTGGAATGACATGACGGTAATTAATGACAGAAGTTTCATGTTTGGGTGAACCATCCCTTTAAGCACTGTTTTTGTAATAAAGAATCTTTGGTTGTCAAATTAAATAAATGTAAATAGACAAATAAAGTTGAAAATCCTCCTGATAAAATAACCCTGGAAGTTGTGAATAAGTACTAATGGGTTTTAAATGGGCACATACTTTATTGAATAAACACTTCCGAGCTTTTACACCTTTATTGTCATTTATGAAAATTGAAAGGTCCGCTTTGTTTAAATATGATGATATTTGGTGACATACACTAACAAAACTTTACTGCATTTCAGATTAAGGGAGCCTGATCAGGTACAGAAGGCAGCGGTCACAATCTTTGCAGTTTAGGAGGAAGGAGGAACATTGTCTTTAAACCCATTGGATGTTTTGTTTGTATTTGAAGAGGAATGTCAAGTTTTGGGTCAGTGTACTAGGGCTTTTTATAGAACTAAAGTATTCCCGTAGTTACAGTATACGAACTACTTAGTTTGTACATAAGGGCTGTTAAAGGGATAGTTCACCCCCAAAAAATTACAATGTCATTTACTCACGCTAAAGTAGTTCCAAACCTGTTTGAATGTCTTTATTCTGCTGAACACAAAAGGAAGATATTCTGAAGAATGTGGGGAAACAGCAGTTCTGGGGCACTATTGACTTTTATAGTATTTTTTTCCTTCTATGGAATCAATGATGGCCCAAAACATCCTGTCACAAACTTTTTTGAATACCTTCCTTTGTGTTCGGCTGAACAAACATTCATACAGGTTTGGAACTACTTAAGGGTGAGTAAATGACAGAAATTTCATTTTTGGGTGAACTATCCCTTTAATCTTGAGGAAAGCGGTATGGTGTTGTTTTTACAGAAAAAAAGATATGCACTGCGTTTCATATTTAGCAGTTATTTATATTTAACATTTAAAATGGATTTTGTTAAACATTTTCCCATTTGTGTGGTCCTATTTGGTGAAAAGACTGATATTAATTGTAATATGTTTGAATATACAGCCCACTGATTCGGTTTCACTTTTAAACATTTGTTACATTTCAATAAATACAAAAAAAAAAAAAAACCTGTTCTGTCATGATTTGTTTTTGCTTCTAATGTAATTATTGCTTTGAGTTTGATAATTTAAGTTTAACAACTTGGCTACTTAAATGGTTAGAGGAAACCGATTGCCTAAATGGTTTTAAGTTGTAAAGACTTCGTTAGAATTAGTAACCAGAATTCAAACGGAGTGAAATAAATTTTAAATGTTTAAGTTACTCTAATAATTGACTAATCCAACACTAAAAAATAATGTGTAAGGCAATTGGTTTGAGTTACATAAACTTGTTGGGTTTTACAGTAGTCTATAACCATGCATGCTTTTTAATGCTCGTGAAGTTTAGTAGTATTTTAAAAGTAATCACCTTTTCTGTTTTGTAGGCATGAAGCTGAGAAATCTGCATAGTCCCAGGAATAATACCTCATCCTGTTCTGGTTCAGTATTTTTATCCGGTTTCGTTTGAAGAAAAATAAATTAAGTTCAGAGATTTGAAATAATTTCCTTTACAGCTGAAGTATTTTAACACGTAATTTAAGATGTATTGATCACCTCATAAAATACACTGACATTAGGCCAAACAAAAATAGCTTTATTGTATTTTAGCACAATTGTATCCAGAGGAATTTAGAAATATAATTGGGGCACATTTCTGACCCACTGTTGTCCCAAAAAACACCATATATGGGCTATTTGTGGGTTCCATGTGTCCATAAGGGTTTTGTAAAACCCCCAAACAAAATTAGGGAAAATGCCAACATTGATGCAGGTTGAAAACTGTACTTGCATCTATGGATTTAAAAATCATGCCTGTACCACCAAGTCCCCACTCTGGTCCAGAAGACTGTCAAAGGCATATTGGGAAACCAATAAAAAAAAAAAATGTGATCCATTCTATTTGGGGATTCAAGGACAAAAACTACTCGTTTAAAGTTACCAAGCTATAGGGAGCTAAGAAATCACTGCATAAGTGGCATGCAAAATATAAACAGTGCTTCAAGGAAGTGGGTCTTCAAGCAGAACAAACTCGGACTAGTGGAATTACCTTTGTAGCTTCATGAGCAATGTATTCCACTTTTAAACCACTCTTCAAATGGAGTTCACAGTAGGACTATCTTTAACAATTAATATGAATAACCCTACCGAGAAAAGGGGGCCTTTCCCTCTAGAAAGAGAATAGGTACAGTAGGACTACCCATTTCCCCACTTTTACAGCACACTCAAAATTGGTTAAGAAAACCAAACCAGAAGCAAGAACAGGTTTTTACCCCCATTTATTGAAACCCAGCTAAAGTCTTCGGTCGCTCTTGAACAATTACAGGACTGAGTGAGACCTTCCCTACCCACTGAATACCTAGAGAAGAAATAAAATAAATTAAGTACTGCACGTGAAAGGTCAAAAGAAATCCTAAAGCAGCTACTTACCACCAAAGGGAGAAGCAGCAATTCCACCATCAGAACCACATGTTGAGTCACAGCAACCACAAGCCTGGTGGTTTCCATCAGCAGCAAACCATCTGCAAGGATAACAAAAAATACATTCAATAAAAATACTGCACCTTCAATGTTCTTATACGGCATGAACGTACCCATTGGCAAAGGAACAGGATTTGTGGAGAGCGTCACTGGGTGCAGAAGCAAGAGTGGCCTTCAGAATACATGTCATGTAGATCTGCAAGAGACAACAGGTTTAAAAAAAAAAAAAAAACATCTGACGGGAAGAGCTAATTCTTTCAAACAGCACGTACAGAACGACTGTCTCCCTCCTGGAACATGAAGGCCTCCAGCTGAAACTGGACCTTGTCTTCCTGGGATTGAGGCATGAAGCGTGAGCTGGAAACCATAGAATCCACAAGGCACCTGATAAAGTGGTGACAAAACTCAATGTTGACTGTAGCATCAAGTCACCAGCCCTTACCAGGGACAAAATAGTTAAGGAGCTGCTCAAGAACACCAAACTATCAAGTGCTGTGACCCAATGGTTCTTAGTGATGGCAAAAAGCACTTACAATGAGGAACGCAAATCTCTAGTCATTGATGACAGTTGATTTGCCCTAGTTCTCAGTGACAAAGTGGTTACAGGGAGAAAACGCAACAAGTCAGTGCATCAACCTTACCCATGATTCTCAATGAAGGAATATCTCGGCAGAGCAGTCACATCAGGTACTTGAGTGGCCACACAGTGGTCCACAAACACATGCAGTGGGACGTGGTTGTACACCTTCACAGACGCCTCTATATTAATAATGTCACCCAGGAAATACGAGTGTGAAGGCCTCTCATATGACCAGTCATCTGCAAGGAAGAACAGTTTAGGCTCAGCTCAATTCTTGAGAGAATGAATGAAGAAACTGCACAAACCCATCATGAGCTTCAGAGAGAACAGCAAGACTTCCTCGCCAACCTCCGTTGAAGCATAAGGGACCCAAGTTGGCCTCAAGGCATTACTGCTCACATTATGAAACCTGCGGTTCAAGGAGGTACCAAATAAATGGTCTTCCAGTTGCATCACAACAGAAACAATGCTGAAAGTCACAGAAGGTAATTTACCTTTGATAGTGGCATTGAACGCCAACAATTGCCCCATCAGCACGAGTAATCGGAGTACCAGCGAGCGCTTCAGGTGTGTAGGTAAGAGAAAAAGTGTAGACAAGCTCATCCTCAGTCATCTGTAACAGGTTAAGATTGTTAACTAAAAGGCTCTACCTTACACTTAAAAATAATCTAAAACATAGGTTTTATCAGCCAGGCCATATAACCACTTTCGGTTCAAGGAACCTTTCAGTGATCAATTCTTAAGAACAGTTTTCCACTATAAAGAACAGAACTGTCAGGGTACCATTAATAATAAAAAAAAAAACTTTATTTTTAGCAATGTACAACAACAAAAATCCAGTACAGTTTAACAATTCCTACCATCAACACACTGTTGCAGTCATGCAATTCATTCTCAAAGAAGAGCACCCTGGAGCCAGGGACCCAACCAACAACAGGACAGCCTCCCAAAGACAGACCAGATGGCTGTATCAGCTGACCATTGCTAAACAAGTCCTGCTGTACCTCCACATGAACCCGATTCTCACCACATTGAATATCTACACTACTGGGAGTCACAGGTTGCCTCAACTGGAAGTCCACCGACACCTCGCTCTGCACCTCTGGAACAATGGGAAACCTCCAGACCAAAGGCTTGACTGGACCCTGTAACACCTGCTTCTCCTGAAGACCAAGAGGCTCTTGAGCAAATCTTCTGGAGTCATGACTCTGAAACGGAGAAGCCTTTTGCAAAGGGTTCCAGAACCCTTGAGAAGAAAGAGCAGGACCTCTGGAAACTGGATCTGATTGTGGCTTTATGCTTCTTGGACTTTGATTGTACCTCAAACTTCCCCATGCATTATTCAGGTCAAAGACCACAATCACAACTAGCACTAACACACCATGGAAAAGACTCATCCTGACAAGTGTCGACACAACACAATAATACCCAACAGTACTTGTCTTTGTCATTAAGTACAGCTTTGAATTTAGGTGACTCCTCCCCTTTCAGCTTAATTGATTACCTTTGATTCTCCTCTGGGCCTGTAGAGTTTATGCATTAGCAACCACACAGTAATTAATTAGAAGAAAAAAAAATAACATATATATATATATAAGAGCTGTCAAATGATTAATTGCATCCAGGATAAAAGTTTTTGCTTACATTCTACATGAATGTGTAAATGTGTTTATTTATTATGTATATATAAATACAGACACATTCAGTATATATTTGGAAAATATTTACATGTATTTGTATTTATATATTTATATTATTATATTTTAAATTACATATGAATGTATTTAAATTATAAACACAATACACATTCATATATTATGTAAACAAAAACTTTATCTTGGATACGATTAATCATTTGCCAGCACTATATACAGTATATATATATATATATATATCACACTGAAAATCTTATTCAAAACCACAAATGTACTGGTATTTCCTAATATTATTGATTTTAAAATATGGCATGTAAAAGATGTCTGATATCTTGTCTTGTTTTGATTAGTATTATTGATACAAAGTAGTGCACAACTACTGGAAGCTATTAAACTTTTTCAATAGAATTCAGAATAATAGTTCCTTTCAAACAGTCCATTTCAGTGATGCATACAGCCTTTTATTCCCCCAATGCAAGCGAATCACAACTGTGTGCCATAGTTGCATAAAATAATAAAATATATAAATACAAATATGAGATAAAAAGGATGGTATACATACGTATTCAAATAAAAAAGAGAAATATAGCCTTTTTACATGTCATGATTCAAAATAAACGATCGTAAGAAATTCACAGTCGTTAATGCTGTTGGCTTTTTTTTTTTTTTTTTTATTAATGCTTGAACAGACAGTACAAGAACAGCCAAGGGATCATATACAAATCCATAAAATAATGACTAATAATTCTAAATTAAACAAATGACAAACACAAACGTGTACATATTAATAATAAAACATCAGATGTGAATGAAGTTACAAAGATATACAAACAATGGTACATAAGGAAAGCATCTAAATTCATGGATTTTCTTTAAATACCTCTGTATAATATTTCAGGAATCTTAGTTGTTTTATTCTTTATAAGATGAAGACATTTTAGAAGTGAGTTTAATTCCATTTTTAAAAGGGGATAGGATGGGTAACTATTTGCTATTTTTTGTTTGTAAAAAAAAAAAAAAAAATGATAGTAAGTTCCAGGGGTTTATTTTTAGTATTATCATAATCAAAAATAATGTATTTTAAACTAAAGGAATGAACAACATTGGCAGAATCAAATATATGAGAACCCAGGTCAGACCAAAATTGCTTGGATCTAGGGCCTAAAAACAGATGTATTAATGTCTCCTCTGCTTGTTTACAAAAAGAACATGATCGGTCGATGTACAAATATTTACAAACATTAAAATTAACAGGATATATTTTATGTAAAATTTTAAAATGTGTTTCCTTCGCCTTATTAGAAAAACTATATTTTCCAGGTAAAAGCAGGATCTTTTCCAGTCTATATCATCAGCCGAGGACCTCCAGAACTTTCCTTTAGAAGAGATTTTTTTTTAAACTGAACAATTTGGCGCACATGCCTATTATTACATATTGAACAGATCAACACCTTCCAACAGCAAAGAAGATTGAGTACCAACTGATTAAATAAAGAGTGACATTTAACAAGGTGAACTAATCCAGGTGAAATAGCTTTAACCGCTTTATTAAATTCAGGAAACTATGGTATCTCATAAATTGCTCATAAGAGAGAATATTTCCTGAGTCATCAAATAAGCAAAGGATACTATTAATATTATTTTGAAACCACCTGGGAAAAATAATAATTTATTTCTGATGGTAATATCCCTGTTATTTCATAAACATGTTCTATGGGGTGAAAAACTGTGAACATAGCAAAGCTTCCAAGCAAGGAGACACTGCTGATGAAATTTGAACAAAATTAAGGAAAGGCTACCAATTTTATTAAAAATATGATTGGGGTAAAATACCAAATGGATTTAGGATTAGCTAGACATCTATTAAGACAATTCATTTAAAAATATATATATTTTGTGTCAGAAAAAGCTAAACAAAATCAATACCCCCATCTGCTCTAATATAGGAAAGCACTTCCTTTTTTCATTTATGAGGTTTATTTTTCCCAAACATTTTCAAGAAAATATTGTTAATTTCTTTGGCCATTTTATTCTCAACAAATAAAGATAGAGACAGATATGCAAAATGAGAAAAACCCTCAGCCATGGACAATAGAACTCTTCCATACAGAGATAGGTCCAAAAAATTCAAGTGCTGTCTTGCCAGAAGATTTTGGTGATATAATGCTGCCTTCACGTGCTATCGGAAATGTCATATTTTCCACTTATGAAGTCATGTAGTATTCAAGTACTTTAATATCAGAAAGAATAACATTTAGCATCTCATTGGTTGACAATCATATAAACATTCACCGCGCTATACATGCAGTTTGCTGACAATTCTGGAATTTCGGTCAAATACATGCTTATTTCACTGCTTATAAACCATACAATATGCGTCACATGATCGTTCATATCTAGCCTATAAATACACTACTTTAGCGACAAGACAAAGGGATGTAGTTGTTATGAGAGCAGCATTGACAACCAGGGACGCAGATGGGATTTTTTAACTGGGGGGGGGACCAAGACCTGGCGAGGGGGTATATTTTGCACTGACAAGCATCCGATCTTGTAAAATGTGTGGTAAGTACTGCCACTCCAGTACTTGTGATCACAAATCTCGAAAGTGAAAGTGAAACTAAAAAGGATCATGCATTCAAAAGCAGTTTCAATGCCTGGCATAATAGCGGCTCTCTGATGCCCGCAAAATACAGTATAATGTACATTTACAGTGGGGCAAATAAGTATTTGATACACTGCCGATTTTTCAAGTTTTTCAACTTACAAAGAATGGAGAGATCTGTAATTTTCATCGTAGGTACACCTCAACTGTCAGAGACAGAATATAAAAGAAATCCAGAAAATCACATTGTATGATTTTTAAATAATTAACTTCCATTTTATTGCATGAAATAAGTATTTGATCACCTACCAACCAGCAAGAAAGTTGAGGGATCAGCCTAGAACTACACGGAGGACATGGTCAATGACCTGAAGAGAGCTGGGACCACAGTCTCAGCGGTTACCATTACTAACACACTACACCGTCATGGACTAAAATCCTGCAGCGCGTGCAAGGCCCCCATTCTCAAGACAGCACATGTCTAGGCCCGTCTGAAATTTGCCAAACACCATCTGGATGATCCAGAGGAGGCATGGGAGAAGGTCATGTGGTCAGATGAGACCAAAATATAACTTTTTGGTATAAACTCCACTCGCCGGGAGATCCTGGTGGTTTAGAGGTGTTGAGTTATGATACTTTAAACAATGTATTTAAAATACATTTATCATTTTTACTAATACTTAATAAATAAAGAGAGTATTTGGAACTTTCCTAAATATGTACTTAAGCAATTGGGTGACCTTAAATTTATTGAAGTGCAATTATTCAATTGAAAAAATACCGACTAAGCAAAATTTCATAAACCAGCTTTTATGGCATGGACGCTGGCCTACAAACATAATTTCTCACCAAAGAGGTACCATATTTGGAACAACAAAGACATCTTATACAAAAATACATCTTTATATTTTGATTACTGGTTTGAAACAAAACAAAGTGCATCACAGGAGAAAGATTTGAATATTGAAGAGATCAAGAGTAAAATATTGATTGGTAATACAAATATTATACAAAATAGACTCAAATAACTATAGTAGGAATATACTTAATAACGTTGTATGTCCTCCAGTTCGCTTTGTCTGGTCTTCTGTATTTGGAGAAGTGAATCAGCATAAAGCTTGGCGAACAGTAGACAAATTCTATATTAATAACAAAGTAAAAGAGGTTTCTTTTAAAATAATGCATAGAATATACCCAGTTAAACATGTGCTGGAATGCTTTATATTATAAATTAATTACTCTTGTGATTTCTGTAAAGGTTAAAAGGAAACTATTTTTCATTTATTATTTCACTGTATACATAAACATTTTGGATTGATGTGGCACTATTTATTAAGAAACTGTTGGACATTTATTTGCAGCTGAGTGGATTTGATGTAGTAATCTACTTCGGTAATCATGATAAAGATTTGATAAAGCATACTTCACACAGTTGTTAATTTTAATGGGGAAGTTTCATATTCATAAAATGAAGTGGTTCAGCTCCAAATCAAACTTTTCTCATTTTATAAACGATTTCAAGCTGTATTGTAAGGTCCTGTGTAATTGCACAAGTAAAAAGGCTATTAGATCTCATAATATTGTAAGCAGGTATGATAATGTATAAAGTGACACCCCAAAACGTCAGTATTTTTTTGTCATTATATTTTATTACTCTCCTCTGGCACTGTTTCATTATATTAATGTTGTTCAACTTTTTCAACTACAAGATTAGTTGGTTAGTGGGACGTCTCCTGTTTGGAGACGACAGGTTGTAGGACCTCAAGATTTTGGATTATGGCTAAGTAAGGGCCCCTGACGCATGGCCCCGAAAGGATGGCTCTAGGACCTTGCAGAAAACCATAGTTACCATAATAACTTTGTGGACATGGCTCAGAGGGGTCCGATCGAACCGAATTCGAAATTTTGTCTCAAGGGGACCCCCTCGAGCGGGTGGATAAGTTTGGTGGCCCAACAACCTCGTTTAGGGGTCAAGCTGTCAGAAAAGGGGCAAGCACATGTCTGTATTTTTCCCTGAATATTTTGTATTATTTTTTTAAAAGTCCTTCCCAAAAGCTGAGGATTTCGACCCTGTGATATATTGTGCATAAATGCCCCACTATCAAGAATTCGACGCCCCAAGCCTCTAGCCATATTAATGGTATTATGAATCAAACTGTAAATAAAATCCCACTTGCAACCTATTTAATGGGGACTGGATAGGAGCTTTATGGACATTAATTTTTCATGTATAACAAACATTATTATGATATGCAAATCAGATAAATGAGTCAAACTTATTGTGTTGGGTACGTTAGAGGTGGTTTAATCAAGAATAAACATCCTACACATGAATAATACAATATACAGGAAGAGTCCATAAAGCTCCTATACAGTTGCCATATAATAGGTTGCAAGTGGGACATACTGCATTATGCCTACCGGAAGGTCCCACTTGCTACCTATTTATTTGGGACTGGATAGGAGCTTTATGGACATTATTAATGCATAATAAACATTATAATGATATGCAAATCAAATAAATGGGTCCAGTTTTGAGTAAAGCAGAGTACGCCTTGGAGTTTTTTTGGGCCGAAATTTCAAGTTTCTTCAAATTACATGAAATTCACTCTGCTGATAGAGGAGACTTAGACTAAGACATGAGCGCAAGTCCAGGCTCCCTTGGCCTTTCCAGAGCTGAGATCTGGACATCCCACCTGCAACCTATTCCATTATACAAAATAGGAGGTTGGTGTACAGTGGAATTTTGGCACTAAACTTGGTGCTACGAACTCAGGTGGGCTTGCTGAGTGATGATAGCATAAAATATGGTTGTCAAAATATTTCAATCTTGAAAGGTCTTCAACCCTTGAGTCCACAAAACAACTATCTGAAGCCCATTATATAGGTTGGGAGTGGGACACATTCCATTTCCAACCTATATAATGGGACTTAAATAGGTGTTTTGTGGACACAATGGTTTGAGGCCTTTTATGTATAACTATCTTGACAAAACCTGCATATCAGCACTCAACAGCCCCCCTGAACCAGCAGAAGCAAGCCTGGTGCCAAAATACCACTGTCCAGGGAATTCCTATTTTTAACAATGGCATAGGTTGCATGACAATTCTTTATTTACATTGTTATAACAATCCCATTGTATTAATTGCAAATGAGATATGTGTCCACTTGCAATCTATTGAATGGGATCGGTTTAGTACTTTGGTGGACAATCATTCTCCTAACTTATTATAGTGCTCCAACTCAAAAGTTTGAATATGGACATATATCCCACTTACAATCTATTGAATGGGATCGGTTTAGTAGTTTGGTGGACAATCATCCCACTAACCTATTGTAGCAATCCCATTCAAGAGGTTGCAAATGGACACATATCCCACTTGCAGTTTTGTAGTAGGTAAGGGGACAAATAGAAGGCTCATGGGATGGGGGGGGTCATTTTTTCACTTTAGTAGGTAAGTGGACAAATAGTAGGTTCGTGGGATGGGGGCGGGACCATGTAGTGGTCATCAGTGGTCAAGGAGACATTCTGTCACTTTTGGTGAGTGGACAAATAGTAGGTTTGTGGGATGGGGGTCCATGTGCCAAAGCGTATGGGAAATGGTCAAATGGCAGGTAAGCGGGACTGGGGTCCCGCCCGAAAAGCATCCACTTACAACTTATTTGAATGGGGAGACCCGCTATGCAATAGCCCTGAAGTGGGACTTGTTTGCGCACTGATGTGGAGCATGGTTGAACTGCGTTTACATTTAGTCATTTTGCAGACACTTTTATCCAAAGCGACTTACAATTGGGGAATACATCAATCTTGAAGAAGCAAACAGACAGAGGAAGTGCTTGTAACACCAAGTCAATGTTCAAATAAGTACGAGGTAGCACGGGAAGGAGAGAAAGATAAAGAGAAAGAAGGATGGACATGAGCGGTTAGTTCAAAGGTTCAAGGAAGTTTGTTCAAGGAATTTGTTCATTGCTTCTAGTCTAGATACTGAATATTTTCTGCTGAAAGCATGGTTTAAACAAGTATTACAACACTTATTCACACGCATTTGTATCCGATTTTGAATGAGCAGAAGTCTGTAAGAAATGCATCGATCCATAGGTAAAATAACTGTAGTTATTAGTAAGGCGGTATAAAAATAGAAGGGGAAAAATTGTATCAGACTTTATTGATCAGTCTGCACGTAATGCACTTCTCATTATATGGAATTCAAGTTCAAATAGAGTTAACAATGTTAACTCCTTGTTGCGCAAAGAAAACAAAAATAACAATTTACTCAATCATTCTTCTCCCCCGAGTTACATCGTCCACCATGTTAGAAAGTATCACAATGCATACGCATGTTGTCTCCTAAGTGTAAACAATGCTTAATACACAGATTATGTTTATGTTCACGTGCGGTTCCCGCCGGAACGTAAACCACGCCTCAAAACGAACGAACAAAACCGCTGTATGAGCATATGATACGCAAATTAAATCTCTCGGCTGGATAAAAGAAGCCAGTGTCACATGCAGCCTAAAGTTTTGATGGATGACGATTGTAATCAAGGTAAAGATGATTACAGTGACATACAGTATCGTGCATTAGGCGCGCGTTTTGTCTGTTATTTGATGCGCAAACGAACTGTGTGTGTGCGCTCTCGGCGCACTGATCACTATAACATCATATTTCTGCTTGAATAGCTCAGTATATTTACGTAGTTAAATACAGTTAGGTTTTATAACGGATGCTTGTGTGTTTTGAAGTTTGTGAGAATCAGTGGTGTTCATGTACATGGGCATCAAACGCTCCAAAAAGATTGAAAGGAAAATGTGTAAAAAGTAAAAGTCTATGTTTGCAGAAAAGAAGATGGAATGTTTAAATCTATACACAAAGGGTAAAACAAAGGGTGAGAACCACTGCTTTAGGTAAATGCATACTAATAATTTAACACTATTTTATTATATATAAAAAAAAAAATTAATGCAATATAAAGATACATCCCAACATTTTTTTTATTTAATTTTCACTTGGTAGATCTCGGTGAGTTTCTCATTTGTAAAGTAGATCCCCACACAATAAAAGTGTGGGCACCGCAGGCCTAGACTATCAATGGATTGACAAAATGGTGAGAATGTGTTCAAAATATCTTCATTTTGTTCCATAGATGAACAAGTTTCTTGTGTTTGGCATGATAGTGAGTAAATTATGATAATTTTAGTTCTGAGGGGCATATTTAACTTTAAAGGGACAGTTCACCCCATAACATTATAATTCTTTCATGAATTACTCACCCTCGTGTTGTTCCGAACCCGTAAGACCTTTGTTCAACTTCTGAACACAAAGATAATATAAAATATTCCATGTGACAGTGGTTCAACCTTAATTTTACGAAGCTACAATACCTTTTGTGCGCAAAGAAAACAAAAATAACAACTTAATTCAAGAATTCTTCTTCATTAAATCACACCTTCCATCATTATCAAGAGTACCTCTGTATGTAATCAGCGCATGCGAGTGCTGCGGACACAGAACATGCACTGAGGCTTGTTTACGTGCAGAGAAATGCACACTCATGCGTTGTGATACTCTCCATTATGGCTCACTAGTGTGATGTGAAGAAGAAGAATTGTTAAATAAAGTCATTATTTTGGTTTTATTTGCGCACAAAAAGTATTCTCATAGCTTCTTAAAAATTGTGGTTGAACTACTGATGTCACATGGACTGTTTTAACAATGTCCTTACTGCATTTCTGGACCTGGGAACATTTCAGTTGCACTGCTGTCTATGGAGGGACAGAGAGCTGTCAGATTTCATCAAAAATATCCTAATTTGTGTTCTGAAGATGAACAACGGTCTTACGGGTTGGAATGACATGACGGTAATTAATGACAGAAGTTTCATGTTTGGGTGAACCATCCCTTTAAGCACCGTTTTTGTAATAAAGAACCTTAGGTTGTCAAATTAAATAAATGTAAATAGACAAATAAAGTTGAAAATCCTCCTGATAAAATAACCCTGGAAGTTGTGAATAAGTACTAATGGGTTTTAAATGGGCACATACTTTATTGAATAAACACTTCCCCGAGCTTTCACACCTTTGTCATTTATGAAAATTAAAAGGTCCGCTGTGTTTAAATATGATATTTGGTGACATACACTAACAAAACTTTACTGCATTTCAGATTAAGGGAGCCTGATCAGGTACAGAAGGCAGCGGTCACAATCTTTGCAGTTTAGGAGGAAGGAACATTGTCTTTAAACCCATTGGATGTTTTGTTTGTATTTGAAGAGGACTGTCAAGTTTTGGGTCAGTGTACTAGGGCTTTTTTTTTAAACTAAAGTATTCCCGTAGTTACAGTATACGAACTACTTAGTTTGTATATAAGGGCTGTTAAAGGGATAATTCACCCCCAAAAAATTAAAATGACATTTACTCACGCTAAAGTAGTTCCAAACCTGTTTGAATGTCTTTATTCTGCTGAACGCAAAAGATATTCTGAAGAATGTGGGGAAACAGCAGTTCTGGGGCACTATATTTTTTTTTCCTACTATGGAATCAATGATGCCCCAAAACATCCTGGTTACTGAATACCTTCCTTTGTGTAGGGCAGAACAAACATTCATACAGGTTTGGAACTGCTTTAGCGTGAGTAAATGACACATTTTTTTGGGTGAACTATCCCTTTAATCTTGAGGAATGCGGTATTTTGTTGTTTTTACAGAAAAGAAAGATATGCACTGCATTTCATATTTAGCAGTTATATATTAATAACTATATTTAACATTTAAAATGGATTGTTAAACATTTTCTCGTTTGTGTGGGCCCATTTGGTGAAAAGACTGATAATATTAAGTTTGAATATACAGTCCACTGATTCGGTTTTACTTTTAAACATTTGTTGCATTTAAAAATGAAAAAACTCCTGTTCTGTCATGATTTGTTCTTGCTTCTAATCTAATTATTGCTTTGAGTTTGATAATTTAAGTTTAACAACTTACCTACTTAAATGGTTTGAGGAAACCGATTGCCTAAATGGATTTTAAGTTGTGAAGACTTCGTTAGAATTAGTAACCAGAATTCAAACGGAGTGAAATAAACTTGAAATGTTTAAGTTAATCAATTATTAGAGTAAGCCAACACTAAAAAAAATAGTTATTTTAAACTCAATGTAAATTAGTTATAGTACTCATTTTAATTAGTTTTAAAGCTTAAATGGTGTAAGGCAATTGGTTTGAGTTACATAAACTTGTTGGGTTTTACAGTCTATAGCCATGCATGCTTTTTAATGCTCGTGAAGTTTAGTAGTATTTTAAAAGTAATCACCTTTTCTGTTTTGTAGGCATGAAGCTGAGAAGTCTGCATAATCCCAGGAATAATACCTCATCCTGTTCTGGTTAAGTATTTTTATCCGGTTTCGTTTGAAGAAAGAAAAATAAATTAATTTCAGAGAGTTGAACTCATTTCCTTTACAGCTGAAGTATTTTAATATGTATTGATCACCTCATAAAATACACTGATATTAGGCCAAAAAAGAGCTTTATTGTATTTTAGCACAATTTTATCCAGAGGAATTTAGAAATATAATTGGGGCACTATTCTGACCCAGTGTTGTCCCAAAAAACACCATATATGGGCTATTTGTGGGTTCCATGTGTCCAGAAGTTTTTTTTGTAAAATCCCCCCCATAAACAAAATTAGGAAAATGCCAACATTGATGCAGGTTGAAAACTGTACTTGCATCTATGGATTTAAAAATCATGCCTGTACCACCAAGTCCCCACTCTGGTCCAGAAGACTGTCAAAGGCATATTGGGAAACCATAAAAAAAAAAAAAAAATGTGATCATTCTATTTGGGGATTCAAGGACAAACTACTCGTTTGAAGTTACCAAGATATAGGGAGCTAAGAAATCACTGCATAAGTGGCATGCAAAATATAAACAGTGCTTCAAGGAAGTGGGTGTTCAAGCAGAACAAACTCGGACTAGTGGAATTGCCTTTGTAGCTTCATGAGCAATGTATTCCACTTTTAAACCATTCTTCAAATGGAGTTCACAGTAGGACTATCTTTAACAATTAATATGAATAACCCTACCGAGAAAAGGGGGCCTTACCTTCTAGAAAGAGAATAGGTACAGTAGGACTACCCATTTCCCCACTTTTACAGCACACTCAAAATTGGTTGAGAAAACGAAACCAGAAGAATAGGTTTTTACCCCCATTTATTGAAACCCAGCTAATGTCTTTGGTCGCTCTTGAACAATTACAGGACTGAGTGAGACCTTCCCTACCCACTGAATGCCTAGAGAAGAAATAAAATAAATTAAGTACTGCACGTGAAAGGTCAAAAGAAATCCTAAAGCAGCTACTTACCACCAAAGGGAGAAGCAGCAATTCTACCATCAGAACCACATGTTGAGTCACAGCAACCACAAGCCTGGTGGTTTCCATCAGCAGCAAACCATCTGCAAGGATAACAAAAAATACATACAATAAAAATACTGCACCTTCAATGTTCTTATACGGCATGAACGTACCCATTGGCAAAGGAACAGGATTTGTGGAGAGCGTCACTGGGTGCAGAAGCAAGAGTGGCCTTCAGAATACATGTCATGTAGATCTGCAAGAGACAACACAGATAAAAAAAAAAATTAAGAAAAGCAGATGGGAAGAGAGCTAATTCTTTCAAACAGTACGTACAGAACGACTGTCTCCCTCCTGGAACATGAAGGCCTCCAGCTGAAACTGGACCTTGTCTTCCTGGGATTGAGGCATGAAGCGTGAGCTGGAAACCGTAGAATCCACAAGGCACCTGATAAAGTGGTGACAAAACTCAATGTTGACTGTAGCATCAAGTCACCAGCCCTTACCAGGGACAAAATAGTTAAGGAGCTGCTCAAGAACACCAAACTATCAAGTGCTATGACCCAATGGTTCTTAGTGATGGCAAAAAGCACTTACAATGAGGAATGCAAATCTCTAGTCATTGATGACAGTTGATTTGCCCTAGTTCTCAGTGACAAAGTGGTTACAGGGAGAAAACGCAACAAGTCAGTGCATCAACCTTACCCATGATTCTCAATGAAGGAATATCTCGGCAGAGCAGTCACATCAGGTACTTGAGTGGCCACACAGTGGTCCACAAACACATGCAGTGGGACGTGGTTGTACACCTTCACAGACGCCTCAATATTAATAATGTCACCCAGGAAATACGAGTGTGAAGGCCTCTCATATGACCAGTCATCTGCAAGGAAAAACATTTTAGGCACAGCCCAATTCTTGAGAGAATGAAGAAACTGCACAACCCATCATGAGCTTCAGAGAGAACAGCAAGACTTCCTCGCCAACCTCCGTTGAAGCATAAGGGACCCAAGTTGGCCTCAAGGCATTACTGCTCACATTATGAAATCTGCGGTTCAAGGAGGTACCAAATAAACGGTCTTCCGGTTGCATCACAACAAGAAACAATGCTGAAAGTCACAGAAGGTAATTTACCTTTGATAGTGGCATTGAACGCCAACAACTGCCCCATCAGCACGAGTAATCGGAGTACCAGCGAGCGCTTCAGGTGTGTAGGTAAGAGCAAAAGTGTAGACAAGCTCATCCTCAGTCATCTGGAACAGATTTAGGTTGTTAACTAAAAGGCTCTACTTTACACTTAAAAATAAACTTCCAAAATATAGGTTTCATCAGCCAGGCCATATAACCACTTTCAGTTCAAGGAACCTTTCAGTGATCAATTCTTAAGAACAGTTTTCCACTATAAAGAACAGAACTCTCAGGGTACCATTAATACAAATAAAATAACCTTTATTTTTAGCAATGTACAACAACAAAAATCCAGTAGGGTTTAACAATTCCTACCATCAACACACTGTTGCAGTCGTGTAGATCATTCTCAAAGAAGAGCACCCTGGAGCCAGGGACCCAACCGACAACAGGACAGCCTCCCAAAGACAGACCAGATGGCTGTATCAGCTGACCATTGCTAAACAAGTCCTGCTGTACCTCCACATGAACCCGATTCTCACCGCATTGAATTTCTACACTACTGGGAGTCACAGGTTGCCTCAACTGGAAGTCCACCGCCACCTCGCTCTGCACCTCTGGAACAATGGGATACCTCCAGACCAAAGGCTTGACTGGACCCTGTAGCACCTGCTTCTCCTGAAGACCAAGAGGCTCTTGAGCAAATCTTCTGGAGTCATGACTCTTAAACGGAGAAGCCTTTTGCAAAGGGTTCCAGAACCCTTGAGAAGAAAGAGCAGGACCTCTGGAAACTGGATCTGATTGTGGCTTTATGCTTCTTGGACTTTGATTGTACCTCAAACTTCCCCATGCATTATTCAGGTCAAAGACTGCAATCACAACCAGCACTAACACACCATGGAAAAGACTCATCCTGACAAGTGTCGACACAACACAATAATACCCAACAGTACTTGTCTTTGTCATTAAGTACAGCTTTGAATTTAGGTGACTCCTCCCCTTTCAGCTTAATTGATTACCTTTGATTCTCCTCTGGGCCTGTAGAGTTTATGCATTAGCAACCACACAGTAATTAATTAGAAGAAAAAAAAATAACATATATATATATATATGAGCTGTCAAATGATTAATTGCATCCAGGATAAAAGTTTTTGTTTACATTCTACATGAATGTGTAAATGTGTTTATTTATTATGTATATATAAATACAGACACATTCAGTATATATTTGGAAAATATTTACATGTATTTGCATTTATATATTTATATTATTATATTTTAAATTACATATGAATGTATTTAAATAATAAACACAATACACATTCATATATTATGTAAACAAAAACTTTATCTTGGATACGATTAATCATTTGCCAGCACTATATACAGTATATATATATATATATCACACTGAAAATCTTATTCAAAACCCCAAATGTACTGGTATTTCCTAATATTATTGATTTTAAAATATGGCATGTAAAAGATGTCTGATATCTTGTCTTGTTTTGATTAGTATTATTGATACAAAGTAGTGCACAACTACTGGAAACTATTAAACTTTTTCAATAGAATTCAGAATAATAGTTCCTTTCAAACAGTCCATTTCAGTGATGCATACAGCCTTTTATTCCCCCAATGCAAGCGAATCACAACTGTGTGCCGTAGTTGCATAAAATAATAAAATATATCAATAAAAACATGAGATAAAAAGGATGGTATACATACGTATTCAAATAAAAAAAGAGGAATATAGCCTTTTTACATGTCAGGGTTCAAAATAAACGATCATAAGAAATTCACAGTCGTTAATGCTGTTGGCTTTTTATATTTAATTTGTATTAATGCTTGAACAGACAGTACAAGAAGAACAGCCAAGGGATCACATACAAATCCATAAAATAATGACTAATAATTCTAAATTAAACAAATGACAAACACAAACGTGTACATAATAATAAAATAAAACATCAGATGTGAATGAAGTTACAAAGATATACAAACAATGGTACATAAGGAAAGCATCTAAATTCATGGATTTTATTTAAATACCTCTGTATAATATTTCAGGAATCTTAGTTGTTTTATTCTTTATAAGATGAAGACATTTTAGAAGTGAGTTTAATTCAATTGTTAAAAGGGGATAGGATGGGTAACTATTTGCAATTTTTTGTTTGTAAATGAAAAAAAAAAAAAAAAAAAAAAATGATAATAAGTTCCAGGGGTTTATTTTTAGTATTATCATAATCAAAAATAATGTATTTTAAACCAAAGGAATGTACAATATTGTCAGAATCAAATATATGAGAACCCAGGTCAGACCAAAATTGCTTGGATCTAGGGCATAAAAACAGATGTACTAATGTCTCCTCTGCTTGTTTACAAAAAGAACATGATCGGTCGATGTGCAAATATTTACAAACATTAAAATTAACAGGATATATTTTATGTAAAATTGTAAAATGTTTCCTTTGCCTTATTAGAAATACTATATTTTTTCCAGGTAAAAGCAGGATCTTTTCCAGTCTATATCATCAGCCGAGGACCTCCAGAACTTTCCTCTTGAAGATATTGTCTTTTTAAAGGCAAGGCAAGTTTATTTATATAGCACATTTCATACACAGTGGTAAATCAAAGTGCTTTACATAAAAAGTGAAATAATCATTCACAGCAATAAAAACAAGGAGTTAAAAATAATAAAACAAGGAATTTTAAAATGATATAGAAATTGATTTAAAATGAAATTTAAAACAGTTAAATAGAATAGGATTATACATAAAATAATGCAGTCAGTTCGGACGTAGCACAGGGCTCATTCAACAAATGCACAGCTAAATAGATGAGTTTTGAGTCTGGATTTAAATGTGGCTAATGTTTTAGCACATCTGATCTCTTCTGGAAGCTGGTTCCAGCTGCATAATAGCTAAAAGCGCACTCCCTTGTTTTGTGTGAACCCTTGGTATTTCTAACTGACTCGATCCTAATGATCTGAGTGGTCTGTTAGGTTTATATTCAGTGAGCATATCTGCAATATATTTAGATCCTAGACCATTGAGCGACTTATAAACGAGTAAAAGTACTTTAAAATCAATCCTAAATGTAACTGGAAGCCAGTGTAAGGACCTGAGGACTGGTGTGATATGCTCAGATTTTCTGGTTCTAGTCAGAATCCTGGCAGCAGCGTTCTGGATGAGCTGCAGCTGTCTAATGGTCTTCTTTGGAAGGCCGGTGAGGAGACCATTACAATAATCCACCCTGCTGGTGATAAAGGCATGAACAAGTTTCTCCAAATCTTGACTGGAAACAAAACATCTAATTCTTGCAATGTTTTTGAGATGATAATATGCTGATTTAGTTACTGCTTTGACGTGACTACTAAAGCTAAGGTCTGTCTCCAGAATCACCCCAAGATTTCTGACTTGATTTTTAGTTGTTTGACCCCTAGAGTCAAGGTATGCATTCACCTTGAGAACTTCATCTTTGTTTCCAAATGCAATGACTTCAGTTTTCTCCTTGTTTAACTGAAGAAAGTTCTCCTTGTTTAAACTGAAAAATTCAAATGCCTATTACAGTTTTTTACAATCACTTTTGCACTAATAACATAACCTTCATGTCATTTTTCAAAACTCTAGACACATGATTCACAACTGAAGATCAAAGTGCACATTTTTCAAAACACTTCACACTTTTTCTAAATGCTTGGATACAATGCATATGAGCCAAAGATCTTTTGTTCATTGAACTAAAATCACTGATTCAAAATAACACAACTTAACATCAAAGTATTACTATTTCAGAATGCAGCTCACGCATTACATCTGAATGGAGTGTTTATTCATTTCATTATAATGATCTAACTATCAACTGATACAAATGCTCAAGATGCTATGTAACGCTTGCATTACTCTTGAAGCATAGTTTTATGGAAAATTATGAAAACATTACGAAAGTGAAGCAACTGAGGACTGAGTGTGTTCAGGTATGATCAGTTTCAAGATGCCTGTTGTTGGCAGAGGAAATAAATCCCCCAAAGTCTATATGATTGTTATCAGTATTTGTTTTTCCTACAAGTAAATGTGTTTTTAGAGGGTGATAGAGCTGAAGCTTATGAAAACCATTCATATTTTTAGATGAGTCATGCCAAAAGATGGAGGAGAGTTTGAGAGCCCATCGGCTGAGAGGGACCCAGAACCATGTTCTCTGGGAGGCCCGAACACCCCGTTGAATGTGATTTTGAGACCACCCCCACTGACTGTGATTTTAAGACCACCCCCACTGACTGTAATTTTGAGACCCCCACTGAATGTGATTTTAAGACCACCCCACTGACTGTGATTTTGAGACCACCCCGAATGTGATTTTGAGACCACCCCCACTGACTGTGATTTTGAGACCACCCCCGAATGTGAATTTGCGACCACCCCGCTGACTGTGATTTTGAGACCACCCCGAATGTGATTTTGAGACCACCCCCGCTGAAAGTGATTTTAAGACCACTCCCCACTGAATGTGATTTTGAGACCCCCATTGAATGTGATTTTAAGACCACCCCCACTGAATGTGATTTTAAGACCACCCCCCACTGAATGTGCAAGATCAGAGCAATGGGCCCAGAATTCCTAGCGACAGCACTGAGAGCAATCATGATTTCAGGCCCATCCACAGTTTATCACCTTGTATTTACCCCCCATACTCTCCTTTCCTTACTGTAACCGGACTGAAGAGTGTTTCTCTGAACTGGATTCTGTAGCCTCACTCTACAGTGTGCAGGACTCATCCAGACACATTTGGCAGTAGTTTCCATGCTGCCAAGTTGACTACTAAGGGAACTAGTCTCTCGAGACTGGCCTCTAGTGTAATCAGAGCGGCAAGTTCGTTGCCCTGTAATGGCGTACCGACAGGGGACGGCCGAACTAGCTGCTTTAGAGACCCCCGAAGGGGTGGCGAGCATTTCAGCTCCGCTACGTCTCCGGGCGGGAAAAAACTGAGATGTGCGCTCGCTGGAGATCGCTGCGCCCTGTAACACCGTATGTGGCAGGGTTGGCAAACCGAACTCCTGAGGGCACTGAGGAGAGACGGGCACCGTGCACTGCGGTGAACGCCGCTCTTCCTTAGAGGGTGCTACCCTCGTAGGCACTGAGCTACAAGCATCAGGGCCTCTTGACCGAGGACCTCTTCGCCTGAAAGATGGTCCGCAGATCCGGCTTAGGCTTCAAGGCCCCCGACCGAGAGCTGTGCTTCCTGCCCCGGCCCCGCGGGGGCACGGGCAGTGACACTCTCTCTCTGGGTTTCCCTATATGATGAGCTGGCACGCGGCAGGGGCTGCTCTTGCTAGCAATCCCTCAGCTTGAGAGTGGCAAGGGAGAAACCGCTGGAATGACGCCGCCTGCTTCCTGGGCTCCTGGTGCCTGTCAACGACGGCACCAACAGCATCGCCGAACAGACCAGAAGGTGAAAGCGGGGCGTCCAGGAGGAAGACCCTATCATGGTCTTTGATATCAGACTGGGTCATCCAGAGATGCCTCTCTGCCACCACCAGAGCTGCCATAGACCACCCAATTGCACGGGCGGTCTCCTTGGTGGCACGGAGAGACAGATCTGCGGTTTTGCATTGTTCTTTGATGTCCTCCGCATTAACTCCCTCACCCTCATAAAGCTCTTTGAGCAGGTCAGTCTGGTACGCCTGCAGCACCGCCATGGTGTGCAGACACATACCAGCCTGACCTGCCGCCGCGTACCCCTTGCCCACCAGTGCTGAAGATGTGTGCAGCGGTTTGGAGGGCAAAGTCGGAGCCGCAGAGACGACGCAGCGTCAGGGGACAGATAGCTCGCGACCGTCTGTTCCACCAGAGGCATCGCTCGGTAACCGCGCTCACTCATCCTTATCACATTACCATAGTAATCGGACAAGGGGATGAAGAGGCGGGCAGAAAATGGTTTCGTCTGTTCGTCTGAAACAGTTCTTCTGTTTCTTTGCAAACAGAAGAACTCCTTGGGATGGAATCAATGATGGGAACGACCAGGGGCGTGGATTTGTATGATATTGTGTCCGTCTGCCTGGAAAAAAATAACCTGCCGTGGAGAAAGCTGACCAGCGTCACAACAGATGGATCGCCAAATCTAACCGGTAAAAACATTGGACTGCTAAAAAGGTTACAAGACAAAGTAAAAGCCGAAACCCCAAACTCAGAAGAACTAATATTTCTTCACTGCATCATACACCAGGAAGCCTTGTGTAAAAGTGTGTTGAAGCTAGAAAATGTTGTCAAAGTGGTTGTTAAGCTTGTCAACGTTATACGGGCAAGAGCGCTGAGCCACCGGCAGTTCATTCAGCTGCTTAACGAAACGGAGGCAGAGCACGATGACCTCTTGTACCATTCAAATGTGCGCTGGCTAAGTCTCTGCAATGTGTTTCACCGTGTCTGGGAACTAAAAGGTGAGATAGCAACGTTCCTCAATATGATTGGCAAAACTGACGACTTCCCTGAATTACAAGACACAGAATGGCTGGCCGACCTCGCGTTCGGTGTTGACACACTGAGGCATCCGAACGATCTCAATTTGAGACTTCAGGGAAAGGACGTTTTTGTACACGAACTTTACAGCAACGTGAAAGCGTTCAAGGCCAAACTTGTACTGTTCTCCAGACAAATATCCAGCCGAGATTTCTCTCATTTTCCTACACTGACCGGGGTAAGCACATCCATAACACAGTCTCGCATTGAGAGGTTCAGCAGCACTTTGATTAACCTGCATGCAGAATTTTGCCGCCGCTTCACAGACTTTGCAAAAATTGAGAGTGAGCTTGAACTTGTCTCATGCCCCCTATCTTTTGACAGTGAGAAAGCACCACCAAACACACAACTGGAACTCATCGACATGCAGTGTGACAGTACTTTGAAGGAGAAGTTTCAGACAGCACCAGTTAACCAGTTTTATGCCTCACTGGGTGAATTATTTTTTCCAAACATTAAAAAGCATGCCCAAAGAATGCTTGTTTTATTTGGATCCACATATGTGTGTGAACAAACCTACTCAGTCATGAACTACAACAAATCCCACCGCAGATCAAATTTAACAAATTACCACTTGTCAGCTATCCTGAGGATCTCTACATCAAAGATCACTCCAGACTTTGACACCCTTTCAAGGAGAGGGAACCAGGCTCATTGTTCACATTAACACACTCATAACCATGACTTGGAAAGACAAACACTAAGCTTCTCCGTCAGTTCTTATCAGACATAGTTTAATGATGACTGATATGTACCTACTAATAGCAGTGCAAATGAAATTGTCTGTTGTAAATTTGACTCAAAAATAGATATTAATTGAGCATTTTTGTTTAATGTGACAAATGTTTCTGTCCGATAATATATTTTCCATGCATACCGCCTCTATAAATAGAAGTTATTTTATCAAGGATTTGTTATTTTATAAAGTTTTATGATGATTGATATGTACACATACTAATAGCAGTGCAAATTAAATTTTCTGTTGTAAATGTGACTCAATAATAGATATTAAATAAGAATTTTAGTTTAATGTGTTAATGCGAAAACTGTTTCTGTTAGATAATATTTGTTCCATGCATACCTCCACTGTAAATAAAAGTTATTTTATCAAGGATTTGGCATGCGGCCCTTCACTTGGTCTGCAAAACTTGATGTGGCCCTCTGGTCTAAAAAGTTTGCCCACCTCTGTTCTATGGGGTGAAAAACTGTGAACAGAGCAAAGCTTCCAAGCAAGGAGACACTGCTGATGACATTTGAACAAAATTAAGGAAAGGCTACCAAATGTATTAAAATATGATTGGGGATACAATGCCAAATGGATTTAGGATTAGCTAGACATATTTTAAGACAATTAATTAAAAAAAATATTTATTGTGTCAGAAAAATATAAAAAAATAAAAAAACATCTGCTCTACTATTGGAAAGCACTTCCTTTTTTCATTTATGAGGTGTATTTTTCCAAACAAATTTTAAAGAAAATATTGTTAATTTCTTTGGCCACATTATTCTCAACAAATAAAGATAGAGACAGATATACAAAAAGAGAAAGACCCTCAGCCGTGGACAATAGAACTCTTCCATACAGAGATAGGTCCAGGATTGTAGCCAGGAATTAAGAATATTTTTGGACTTGATGTTCCTGGACGAAAAATGAAAGTGCTGTCTTGCCAGAAGATGTTGGTGATATAAATGCCTTAATATCCGTTAATAGGTTGGTTTCACGTGACGTCACGCTGCTGCATCGCGAGAGCGCGACATTCAGATGGAGGGCAGGAAGTGAAATAGCTGAAGATCTGCCAGTGCCGTCTGAAAAAATGACAATGTTTTATGTAGTTTACGGCTGCACCAATCGTTCAAACCGAGAAAAGGGAAAGGGATTTTACAGAGTACCAAAGATTGTCACTCATAAAGGCATAGACGGAGTTTCACATTTTTGCCTGGGGGGGCACCTACCGGTAGACCATGAGCTCTGATTTTAATTTTTTATTTTTTTACATGAATTACAAATAATTAAGCCTTAACATACTCATTAAAATACGATAATGCAAATAAAATGAGACAATGTGAAAATATTTTTGTATTCATAGATCTGACAAAATCGATTGGCTCTGATCTGGGGGGGCAGTGCCCCCCCCGGCCCCCCCCAAACTCCGCCTATGCATAAAGGTGAGAAATGTAAAAAGCTCACAGAACAACGCCGTAAAAAGTGGATTTTTAACGTACGTCTGCGGTCGGGAGGAGCAGTCTGTTAATGCCTGTGTCTGCAGCGACCACTTCGTTGGAGGTATGTTAGCTAGCCAACTTGTTTCTTGTGTCTGTGTTTATATAGCATTAGGTTGTCGTTAAATGCTCATTTACTTAGTAATGATTATTAAGTTACCGGTAGTCTAATGGCGCTTTTCCACTGCATGGTACGGTACGGTACGGTTCACTTTTGGGGGGTTTTCCACTGGGTACTGTACCTGGTACCTGATACTTTTTTTAGTACCACTTTTGGCGCTTTTCCACTGCATGGTACGGCACGGTACGGTACGGTACGGTTCACTTTTGGGGGGTTTTCCACTGGGTACTGTACCTGGTACCTGGTACTTTTTTAGTACCACTTTGGTCGAGGTTCTATGCGAGCCGTACCGTTACCAAAACGTGACGTGTAAACTCTGCTGATCACTGATTGGCCGGAGAAAATCGTCATTACTGCGTCACTGAACTTGCGACAGGAGACCCTCCTCTACCAAGTATAGGTCTCTGCGGAACAACAAGAAGGCGTTTTCCAATTATTGGGCGTTTTCAAACCGGTCTAGGCATTTTTCAACCAGCCAATCAAGACCGTACGGAAGCCCGTACAGAAGCGGAAATGCGTTATTATTATTTCTCGTTTTTTCTTGATTTTTACTATTTTGTCGATATCGCGACAACATTTATGTCAAAATAAAATATGTGTATAAAATACAGGCTACAGTACCTACTTTCTTTAAAAAAAAATAGTGTTACATTAAACTACTGAGAGATCTTTAATATGGAATTCTTTCATAATCCAAATTTCCCGTTCTTATGTTATAAGATAACGATCTTGTATATAATAGCCTGTGAGTGTGTATTATATTTTATAATATTATCTCCTACCTGCATGCAATTTTCCTCTAAATGTAAACCTTAATAAAAGCTAAAAGTATTAAAAATTACTTTATTACTCAACTATTTATAATTACTTTACTGTTTTATTTTCGTTTTTGTGTGTGTGTGTGTGTGTGAACAACACAACATAAATCAAGTTGTAACGGTGATTAACAAGGAAAATGAATAGCAATTTTCAATAGTTACCAAATCCTACTGTTAAGCAATGGTGAAAATGATTGTATTGGTCTTTCTCACCTGTAGAGAGAAAATATATTTTCAAAATATTATATTTATATGTAATGACTGATATTTAAGTGATATTTGTAGCTTACATTAAATGATATATACAATAAAACGTATTAACCTTGAAATTAAGGTAAAATGTGTTAACTTAGAATGATGACTCTGAAAACTTTAAACATTAGCATCACTTTATTGACCGTAAAGATACTGTAAACAATATGATGAAAAACTATATCAATAAATGCCGCATTCTCTACTTAATGTAATAGTAAAAAAGAGAGAATCCAATAAAATAAAATAAGCAATAAATGTGGCAAGTTCAAACATGAGGAACACATTGCATGAAACATTAGATGCTTCCTCCAGCCTCATAGAAACAGTCGCTTCCGCAGTATCCTTGGAAGTCATCAGAGCCAAAGAACCCCTGCATCCCACCTCTTTGCCCTCTTCCTCTGTAGCCTTCACCACAGTCTTTGTATGTAGTCTCACAATGGAGACATCTGGATAGACTGTATGGAACCCTGTACAGGTTTCTGAAATTTTCACTGAATGCCTTCCAGTTCACGACACCTGAAAAAAAAAAAAGTTGTCAGCTGACCTCATCATTGTCTTAAACATATTGAACCATACATAACTGAGAAAGAACAGAGAGAGAACTGTGATTAACCAAACAATGACACTAATAAAACTTACTGTCCAACCACCGAAAGTGAGCCTCTTGGCGGAAACTTTCCATGCTCACAATGCTGTTGAAGCACCTGCAGGTGAGGGCAAGGGAGCCAGTTGCAACGTCACCATCTTGAAGCACAACCTCCAGTAAGATTTCACGAAGGACCAGCGGAGGAAGCTATACATGAACAAAACATAACAATCTGAACTTCTTGTGGTTATAATGATTCCCTTGCATTTTATAAATTGAGTAATAGCAAATACATGCCTCCTGTATGTTCAGGGGTTGGTCAACGGTTGCCACTATGAAGGGACAAATGAAGAACATCAGTAAATGACAGTCAACATTTACTATAAATAATAGAGCACCTCAAACAAAATAAATCATACCAGTTTTGTGTGGCTTGTCAGACCGCCTTATCTTTCTTTGCTGGATTTCCATGACCGATCTTGTTAAATTTATGACATAAAACACATTAATAATACAGTATCAAGTTTCATTGCATGAAGATATGACACAAAAAAAAAGTCACACTAACTGTAAAGGCCAGCCTTGTCATTCTTTTTAGAAAAGGACTAATAACAAGGAAATGAAAGAAAGAAAAGAAAAAGAAAGAAAGAGTCAAACAGCTTGGTGGGAATTTCTCCAGCAAAAGGACAGACCACCATCTTCTTATACTTGGTATGTCTGACTATAGTTGGAAAAAGCACAAGTTTATCAAAACAATTCTTAAACTTACAGAATGTTTTTTAATGAGCTTGGAAAACCCACCTCTGAAAAGTCAAATGTTCCCCCCAAGATGACATAGAGAGCATACTGCAATATGAATTATGTATTAATAACTGCACATGGGTTTAATTCTGACATGGCACCTGCAGAACCAATAGTAGCCATTGATCCTACCATTAGTATGAAGACTCCACAGCTGCAAGACATCTCTTGTCGAGGTATATCCTAGATATAAGTAAATTACATATGATATCATTTTAACTAGTACCACTAAAGCCCTAATTCATTAAAAAGTTCAATCACATTTGGTGTAAAATGAAACATACCCCAAGGTCCTCAGAATAGAATTCTGTCCATGTCCCAGGACACAGGCTCTGAGCTGAGAACTACCCTGCAATACTACATATGATTACCAAGTAAATTTGAAATAGAAAAGAGAATAATAAAGGCAGAGTTTAACAGGAACTGTCCAGCCTTTATTTTTCCCATGGCTTTCTTCTTAATGCAGGGATGCACAAAATTAATTAATATATGACCCTAAAACTATAGTGTGTTGCAAGTAAAGTGTTTCTTAAATTGTATGCAATGAGAAAAAAGCCAACGAAAAAAAAAAAGAAAAAAAAGAACTGAACATAGACCAAGAGAACACAAAATTCTGTAACAGGAAAACCTGTATATGGCAATGTAAGTGCCATCTCCAAAACCTGGAGTTTTCAGGGAATTGAGAAAATACAATATACGCAATTTTGGCTTCATGATCTGAAAAAATGTTTTCACCCTGTGTTAGTTGTTAGGAAATGCATAATATCAAGGAAATAATCAGAAATATGCCGCTGATTTCAGTTTGTACAACAATTGGTATTGTATGTTTAAGTATCGCAACATTAAGGCAGACTCACACACAACATCCAATGCCCTGGCACCCAAGATGGGAAGACCCTCATCTTTTCTGAGCTTTGCTCATAATTTCAGGCTACATGTATATTAAAAAAATATATTTTATAGTATATAGTACGTTTAATGTTTAAAGACATTACAAATGTCAGTGATCCTTACAGGTAAGTGGTCCATGGGATGTGCACAAATTAGTGGCAACCATGTCACTATGGCATGGCTGTCAACTGGATAGATGTCCACATTCTGGCCACAAAAATAAAATATAGCAGCTTTATGTATGTAGGTCTGTGGACACTGACAGCAGTGAAAATGCTTGGCCTTTTGGCCACAGCTGTATATAACATAATCTAAAGCAAAATTGAAAATAGCCATGTAAGTAGATGTAAAAAAATGTTTTATTCACATTTATAAGATATGCATATACACTCACCTCCATATTCAATTGTTCTTATTTTATGCCCAGCTATATGGGCCACTATTTGATGATACTGTCTGGGCTTACATATTTGAGATGTGCAGAAGGGGCATGTGAATAAATTAGTATCTGCATGGTATCGCTGTGGTTGAGGCTCTTGTCCTCTCCGCTGAATTTTGATGTGCTGAATAGACAACAAGTTCATACATTTTAATTTAAAACAAGTTTCCTCCTCTGTACATAATTATTTTAAATTTGAACATTCATCCATTATGTTAGTCTATAGGTCTGACTACACATGTGTGGTATTAATGCCTGCACTGATATAATGAAGAATGTTGAACATTGACTAGTGAGCTGATCTCACTGCTAAAAAAGGTCAAATCATGTTTCTATTTAAATCTAGTGGTCTGCAGAGGTTTTTGTTAGGGTTATATTTAGGGGTACATGGTGGGTTATGAGATATAATATAAATAACATACAAATAATAAATATGACATTAAAATTGATATTAAAAATAATAAACTTAACAAGCAATGCTTTTTCAGCTTTTCTGTGGAGCTTTTCCTGTTTTCTTACAGCACCTCACACTCAAACACCATTTCATATATGAAGGAGTGTGTTCTGGAGTCTGGACTGAATGAAAACGTGTAATTTATCCAAAATATTATAGATTTTAATAATTTTTTAATTAGATACAATTTGCAGTTAGATTAATGTGCACAACACTTTCCTTAATAAAATGTATTTACAGTTATTTTTTGTACATATTAGTACCTATACCCCTCGGTTTCACAAACAATTTTAAAGCCTAGTCCTAGACTAAAATGTAAGTCTGAGCTGTTCCAACTGAAATAAACTTGCACTGATTGATCTTAAAATATATCAGTGCCTTTGTTTTGTCTCAAGATGAACAACAGTAATGTTTTTTCTAAGCATGTTTATGAAAATTATTTAAATGTCCTAATTGAACTATGGACTAATCCTGGTTTAGGCTAAGCCCTGTCTGTGAAACCGGGCCATAATGTCCTGGGGACATAAATTTGTTTACAACTATTTATTAACTTTTTTTATGTAGTGTTTTTTAGTCTGACAAGCTAACTAGTCATTTTATATTAGAATGCGCCGAGAGGAAAAAAATAAACAAACTAACGTTACCACTATCAACACTAAATTAACAAACTTATGCACCAAAAAGTTAGCGAATGTTTGCTAATAATGGTTAGCGATAGATTGTAACTGGCAGACCTCTTGGAGCTTTTTCTGTCTAATCATGTTGCAAGCAAATTTAAACAAACTAAGTAAAACGTTGACTTAGACAAAATGAGAATTTACAAAAATCCACTTACATCCATATGTAGGGCAGGTGATATCTCTCCTCATTTCACCGCTTTATCACTCATATCTGATGGGAAAGGCGTATTCAAGTATTAGGAATCGCCCACTCAAGTTTTAGCAAACCAGGCACAGAGGTTGAAAAACGCCTACCCAGTTGGAAAACGCCCCCAAATTGAGGCACGCCTTTTGTTGCTCTGCAGAGACCTCATTCTCTCCTCTACAGCCCGACCCGCTAGATTTAAATCAGCACAGCCAGCGAAGGATCGGACGCAACTTCTGTTTAAACAAACGCACATTTTTGCATCAACCACAAAATAGCAGTGTCGTTGTCTGTTGAGGAAGTTCAGACGTTCCTCTCGTTGCTAGCCGAGGAGCGGATCCAGCGAGAGCTTGATGGTGCGACGCCGAAGGAAAAAGCCTTATGTATAACATTACTTTTTAACTTGCTATATTTTCAGAGTATGTTTTCTGTTTATATTTTTACCTCTGTATCTGTGCTTTGCTTCAATTAAAAACAATCTGATCGAATAAGTGTACCTCCAGACTATATTAAATATGTATTATTGTATGAGCATGTAATGAACCTCTTGAAAAAGACAAATGATTAATGCCACGATTATAAAAACCATCACATAAATAAAAAAACAAGGGATACATTGTACATTTTGAAATATTCAAAAGTTTATTGATAATTCACTTTACAGAACACGCTGCATGAATAGTTAACTAATCAAGTAACGCAGCACACCTGCATTCCTCCTCTACAGCCCGTGTCACTGTCACCACAGTCTCTGCTGCTGGGGGTAAATCAGAAGTATTCATAGACCTCTCCATTGCTGTTAAAAACATCCACATGCCGAGAGTGAAGAACACTATTCCGTCTCCTTTCTTTGTTGTGTTTGTTTGTGGCGCGTTTACGATGATGTCACGGCAGTAGAGTATGGAAAGCCAAATGGTTCAGAATTCGCCTGGTTTTCACCGCCGTGTGATTATTAAAACGCCGTTTTCATAACGCCGCAAGGCGTTAAATAAGCGCCGTTAGGCGATAAGTTAACGGCAGACGCCACCACGCATTAAAATAACGCCAGGCGCCGACCGACGTTAAGTTAACGCCACACGCCACTTAAGATGCAGATTTATTCGCTTATCTACATGGACACACCTCTCATGGCTACGAGGAATCTACGGCAAGTCTGAGCATCCAGTTTGCTACAGCGCGAAGATGGCAAAAATTGTTTTAAACACTCTATACTGTGAAGTGTAAATGCACATGAATTTTGTTCAAACAAATAAAACAAAATATTATCAAAAAAGGTAACAGCAAAAAAAAAAACTGTATTATTTACAGTTTGTAACTTACATGTTGGTTTTATTCCTTTAGGCCAAACAGTGTTGTAGTTTAATGGATTTAAATGGGTTAAATATTTGTTTAAAAAAAATCTGAAAGCTTAGCCATATGCAATATAAGGAATTAAACATTCTGAGTAATGTACAGGTGGCTTGATACCTTTAAGTCAACAGTGTTATAACTTTGTTTAATGGATTTACATTGCATGCATTTTCAGTATTGCATTCATTTAAAGTTCTAAAATTGTTTAAAGACATATGTCCCAATTCAAAAATCAGCTGTGTGCTATAACAAGGATATTTTTCTGAACATTGTACTATTAGTTTGTTATTATAATGTCATGGTTTAAATTGTGTAATTAACTTGATTTATAGGGCTAATTACTATATTTTCTTTAAAGTATTTACATATAGATAAATAGACAGACAGACATATGAGGACCCAATAAAAAAAAAAACAGAATTATGGCTCACAGACTGGCATAAAGTTGGCTTGACGTTGGACGTTCGATACTCGGACCATCTCTAAAGTTACTGAAAAAAAATGATTTACATTTTATTTTAATAAATAAAAAAAATATAAAAGGTGCGCATTATAGTTGACACCTAGATGTACATTGTACAGTTGTTTTTATGACTGTAAGTCATTCTTCTCATATGGTATTGAAGTTAGAAAAATGTATACCAATATTGCATGTAACTTTAGAGACGGTCCCTAAATATGCGAATATCGAACGTCCAACGTCAAGCCAACTTTATGCCAGTCTGTGAGCCATAATTCTCTGAACATTTCACTATTAGTTTATTAGTTTAAAGACCGTATAAAGTGCTAATTTAAAAAACAGAGCCTGGTGCTATAAAAGGGATATTTTTCTGAGCACTTTACTATTAGTTTATTATCATATGTCATGGGTTAATAAATATGTTTTCTTTCAATTACATTTTGTGCTGTTCAAAAATTCATGTGCATTTACACTTCACAGTATACAGTGTTTAAAACAATTTTTGCCATCTTCGCGCTGTAGCAAACTGGATGCTCAGACTTGCCGTAGATTCCTCGTAGCCATGAGAGGTGTGTCCATGTAGATAAGCGAATAAATCTGCATCTTAAGTGGCGTTAACTTAACGTCGGTCGGCGCCTGGCGTTATTTTAACGCGTGGTGGCGTCTGCCGTTAACTTATCGCCTAACGGCGCTTATTTAACGCCTTGCGGCGTTATGAAAACGGCGTTTTAATAATCATACGGCGGTGAAAACCAGGCGAATTCTGAACCATTTGGCTTTCCATAGTAGAGGCGGCGTAATTATAACGACGCGTGAATAATCCCGCCCACTCTATAGCGGTACTAAACTGCAGTGGAAACGCAAACCGACCCGAACTGAGCCATACCGTACCATGCAGTGGAAAAGCGCCATAATATGGACTTCATTGGGGCTTTTTAGGCTGCCCTAGCGCTTTGGGTGACGTTGAGTCGGTAGATTGGGCTCCGACGGTCAACCTAGGGTACCAAAACACTAAACCCAAATCAGAGGCGTCTCTTAAACGAGAGCAGAGGATGAAGCTCAAGGAAGACCAACAAAGACGGTTGGAATGTGCAGAGGCTATGTTGGATCTCCAACAGACAGATGAGAGCCCGGATCTGACACAGACAGCCGAAAGCCCCGAACCGAAGCAGCCAGCTGACAACAACCCACAATCAGAGGGGATCAGTGGGAATGGGACATTAAATGATCAAGGTGACCAGCATTATTATTAATTGTTATTAATAATTATTAATTGTTACAAATGTTGACCAGAAAACTTGTATGTTTGTAAAAACGTTGTAAAAAAGATTACTTCACATAATTCATATTAACTAAAATCAACCTGTATAATTGGACCAGAAAACTTGCATGTTTGTAAAAAGGTTGTTAAAAGGATAACTTAACAACAATTCATATTCATGAATTAAGTAATTATGCTCCCCACTGATATGTTGCAGGCTATGTAGATGCCGGATGCCAGACTGAGCTAACAATGGATGACATTGAGAAGATGGAGGATGTTCAGAGACAAAACACAACAGACCTGGGAGATCTTCGAGCCAAAGCAATGGACACACAGTTCAACAAGGAGTCCTTTGAAAAAAACGAAGACAAGACAAGGTTCTACACGGGGCTCCCCAACTTCTTAGTTTTAATTCAGATTTTTGAGCTGTGCAAACCCTACATCAGCTGTGGTCCTATGTCTGTGCTGTCTACATTTGAACAGTTCATTTTAGTTTTGATGAAGCTGAGACTAAATCTCCCGCTGAAAGATTTAGCTTTCAGGTTCAAGATCTCTCTGCCAACTGCTTCTAGAGTTTGGCATAAAGTAATAGACATACTTCATGAAAGGTTGGAATTTCAAATTGAGTGGCCAGAGCGACATGTTCTTCAAGCTACAGTGCCAATGGGATTCAGACAGGCATTTGGATGTAAAGTTGCTGTGATAGTTGACTGTTTCGAAGTTTTTGAGAAGCCCTCTAATTTACTAGCCCAAGCACAAACGTGGTCAAACTACAAGCATCACCATACTGTAAAATTTCTGATTGGTGTTGCACCCCAAGGCTATGTCACTTACATATCTTGTGCCTGGGGAGGGAGAGTCAGCGATAAACAGATCACAATAGAGAGTGGCCTCCTAAAAAACCTGTTACCTGGAGATATTGTCCTAGCAGACCGTGGGTTCAATATTGGTGATAGTGTGGGATTTTACTGTGCTTCACTACAGATACCTGCATTTACCAAGGGGAGAAAACAGCTGTCAGCGTATGAGGTGGCAGACACAAGAAAAATAGCGAATTTGCGTATTCATGTTGATTGAGTTATCGGTTTAGTCAGAAGAAAATATCAGATTCTGCAAAGCAGGGCTATGCCCATAGAGCACATGGCAACAAAACAAGGTGAGGCACTAGCATTGATTGACAAGATTGGGGTTATTTGCTGTGTCTTGTCTAATCTTTCGGAGTCTGTTGTCCCATTGGAGTAAGGAGGAGGGAGGGATAGGGATAATAATCAGTCAGTCCAGTACCTGAGCCCTCACACATGTAGTGTCCAATACCTGATCCCTGCTTCTTGGCTCTGATGATAAGTAAGAGGACAGGGAGTAGTAGTACCTGAGCCCCGACATGTATCAGTCTGTTAATGTTTTCAACAAGTGTAATACTTTTATCCACTAGTGACTAGTGGATAAAAGTATTACACTTGTGTAATACTAGTGACTAGGGCTAGTGACTAGTCCAATTGTACTGGCTATATGTATTATATGTAATGAAATTGATTCTAATCTGTTATTGCACACCATGTTCTTATTATAACAATTGTTGAAAAATCTAATCTTGTAAATAAACCACCATTTATAATTCTGTCTTCTCAATGGCATTTAATGTTTTCATTTATATTACACAACAGCCAGAACTCAAAGACCACACTAATAACAATAGTCAAAATGTAATCTTGTCTCATACAACAGTATTGATATAACCGCAATATCACACAGCCCACTTTCAAGAGTGCCTGGATCCTTTCATTACACATGTGAGTTTGTAACTGGCTGTCCCAGTATTTCTGGAAGTATATCGTTTCTAAAAAAGCACTCAACTTTAAGGATAACATCATCCCAAAGTTCAAGATCGGGCAAAATCCTTTCAACAAAAATGTCATTGTGGTTCCACACAACAAAATCACAGTACTCAATGTGATGTGTCAATCACGTCTACAATGTGAAGCTGTCCCTGAACTTGGTAGTAGTAGTCATGAGTCCGGTCCAGCATGACATTATCCCCATCATTGAGGCAGAAGCCCTTTTCCCCAGCACACAAGCGCAGATTGGCTTCATCTTGGTGAGAGTGTGGACACTAAAACACACAGAGAAGGACATGTGAACAATAGATTAACAAATATATTTTCTGGCTTTTTGCTTAGTTTAGGACTTGAGACACGACTCAGACTCGAGATTTAGGGACTTTACTACAACAGAGACTAATATTACCTTAATCTGGCAGATTACAGTTCCGTGACAGCCACAAGAGACAATTCCATCAGGGGAGGACCCCATGTATGGCCACTTGGGGTTCAGCCAGAGACCACTGTCCATACAGGAGAAGCCTGCATGCTCCCGACCCATCAGCTTCTCATACACTCCTCTGGCTTGTGCTTCATGTTTGCATCCATAACTGTACACATTCAAAACATGAAAAGGAAATGATTACTTAGTATTGGATGTGTAGAGCCAGTTCAGTGATTTAAATGCCATTACCCTAACCCCTATACTTAGTTCTACTCCTGCATAACCCTAGTCTTATAACACTATAACTAATGTTGACCCTTCAGGGCTGTCCATACCATACTCAATCCACTGCGCGTTTTTCTCTTATCAGCTCGCGCACCAAAGCAATGTGTTACTATACATTCATTTAAAATTCCACCAGTAATATAGGTTTACTTAATAGACAGCCTTCTTTTTTATCCAAATGATACCCTCTGTTGTCAGTGTTTCTTTTTCTGGACATTCAACACTGTTTACACGCAGCCTTACCTCTGCCTTCCCTTAATTCAAACCCTAAATACCTTGTAGCGGCTGTGGTGAACCTATATGCTTCTGGGTAGCATATGGCCTTGATCAAGCTCTTGGATGGTTGCTGGGGGTTGGTCTTAATAGCTTGTTTCAGCTTGGAAGCAGTTATGCGTCCAGCTCTTTGCCTAAACCAAATCCTGCTTGCACTCTGACTTCGAGTTGCCCTCTCTACAGCCTGGACCTGGGACATGATGAGCTCTTCTAGCTGGAATACCTGGCATAGCTCTCCAAGCTGTTTGGGGGGTAGCTGCAGAGTCTCTGGTGTTCTGTATTCAAGAACAGTTTTAGGAAGCATACTAGATTTGGGGATTAATTATTTGTAGTAAGGCTCCCTAGCCATCAGTGCTGCACTCCTTGGACAGTTTTTGCTTAAAGTCTCAAAAAAAAATAGCATATGTTTTTGACCCTCTCTTCACTCTTGGGCATGAAAGTGATTTCCCAACCTGGTTTTCAGTTGTCCTGCCATCAATGGAACGGTCAAGCTTTTTTTGGGGGGGCTTTAGCAGAGGAGAAGTCGATCAGAGCTACTGGAGCCGCAGGACTCTAAAAATAAGTTAACACAAAGAAGATCATTAAGTCCACAATTCTGTGGTCCATAACCATAACATATCTATATGCAGTATAAATCTGGCATTTATCCTATGGCTGTGAGCAAAACAGGTAAGGCTATCATTACAGGATTGAGATGCCAAACTGTGTTTATGTGGGTCTTTGCTGTCTTAGCTTCTCTTTGTCCAACAGGGAAATTGTGACTGACCACATTGTCACAAGCTACACATATTAAGGCAGAATATAGAATAGAAATAATTTAATAATCCCCAACATTAGGTATGATGGAATATAATGAAAATCCCCTAAAAGAAGATGAAATGTAGACGAAGACAAGCAATCTGCCTGATGAATTAACCAGAGCAAAGACATAACCAAAGGGGCACAATATAAACATTAATTTATCATCATAATTTAGCCTACAGTTACACAGTTTCCAAAAAATAACATTCTCTGTCCAACGTTTGCAGTGAACGTGTCACCTTACCTTTTTTAGATGTGATGGCATCAGCCACTTGCACTGCTCTGTTGTGCAGGAAGCTGTATCTCGCATCTTTACCCCAACTTCAATGGAAAAAAGAACTGCCCCTACATGAGAACACGATTCTGATAGTCTGTGAATAGAATACAATATGAATTTTTTTATTTATTTTTTACCTCAAATGCAATCTATATCAGCACATTTTGATGATGTGCAATATAGCCTAGAGCTTTCAAATCAGAGGCTAGGAAAAATGGATGTTATTTTCAAATCATGACAATATAATATTTGATGTAAAAACCATCCTAACATTATAAGGGCACCCCTGGCAACATTATAAAATAACAAAACAATCCAGTTCATGACCCCTTTAAAGCTCTCTCCAGTATGCTAGCAGTGTGTGTGTATGTGTGAGAGAGAGATTTCGTGGTGAACATCCTAGCCTACATAAATTACTTACCCTGCCATGCAATTGCAATGAGCTGCAATGACTTCTCCATCCTCCTTCGCAATAATCCAGGTCTTCAGAGGTGTTTCGCCTGATCTCTGAGAGTGGTTTACCTTGAAACATAAACGATTGTCAGTCTAACGTCGTCGTTAAGATGTGTTGCATGTTTGTTGACATTATAGCCGTTACTGCTAGCATCTTCACACATAAAACAATATAAGAACAAACACTCACCCTGGCGAAGACCAAACGATGATCATCGTGGAGCCGTTTTGTACCGAGGTTGTGGACCCACCCGCTGACAAAAAAGTTGTACGCCTCCAGACTTTTATATGCCTTCATTTGCTGTCTGGTGTAGTACGATGTCTGAAGGACCATATAGTTGGTGATGTCAACAGCCTCCACTGTCGGCAAATCTTCAAGTTCGACCGAAAACTCACTCATCTTCATGAGGAACAGGTCACGTCCAACATATCTGTTTACTAACTCCTTGAAACTTTTCTAAATTCATACAATACGGACTCTCCGCAACGGTTTCCTCCATAGATGTATTCTCCATGTTTACTTCCTGCCCTCCATCTGAAATCGCCCCGCCTTCGCGCGTCATCATAATCACGTGACTGAAACCCATCTATTCTATTGGCTAAAGGAGGCGCCTGCGCGGAAAAGACGTCACTCGTGACGGTCCCCTCAGCCCTTCGGTTCAGCATGGCGCCGCTCCTGCTCCCGTTGAAATGCGGACTTCACATTCAAAGGCGTAAATTGTGCCGTTTGCTCCAGCAGAGCAGCGCCGTCCACGCGTGGATCTATCACGACCACCGAGCGGTGAATAAACGGAAGGAGCGGAGCACGTACCAGGTACATTCAACCCCTGTCACACACTTTAGGACACGACACCACGAGACAAGGACAGAGACTTTAAACACGAGTTCACTAGTGCGGTCTCACACTGTACTGGAAAGTGTTGTGAACACAGTGTGTGGGTTTGTTGTGTTCTTTGCGCGGTTTTGGTTCATGCTAGCCGTTGTTTACTGATGTAGGAAGCCGCTATGCTTCTTCGTGACTAATGGAAATGTCAATATTCTGTTGTGTAACAGTTAAATGTGACTCTGTCGCTGTTAGTCATTCGTAGGAAACATCAGTATCATTTTCTGCGGCCTAGTATATACTGATATTATATAACGTTAGCTGACGGGTTCAGTTTAGTTGAACTAGTTAGTCTGCAGTGGGCTCAGTTTGACTTGACTTTAACCGCTGGTTTGGAGTTAACTCTTTCCATCCCGTGGGTCACGTGATATAAACAGACACACAGACAGCATGTGTGGTCAGATAAGACTGAATCCCGCCCTCCATTCAGTACATATCAGAGAAACATATGACACGACCATATTTACCAGTCAGTCACAAACTCATTTATGCGATTATGACTGAAGCATGGTTTCACCAAACAGGCTATAGTGGCCCTGGACCACAAAACCAGTCATAAGGGTCATTGTTTTTCAAATTGAGATGTATACATAATCTGAAAGCTGAATAAATAATCTTTCCATTGATGCATGGTTTTGATAGGACGATATTTGTCTGAGATGCAACTATTTAAAAATCTGAAATCTGAGGGTGCATAAAAAAATCTAAATATTGAGAAAAACACATTTAAAGTTATTCAAATGAAGTTAACAGCAATGCATATTAATAATAAAAAATTTAGTTTTAATATTTACGCTAGGAAATTTACAAAATATCTTCATGAAACATGATCTTTGCTTAATATCTTAGCTTAGACATTTTTTAGAGGAGGCTTGTATAGAGCCTTTTAGGGCCGACGTCACACTTATTTCTCAGCGCTAGCTGGAGGCAAAACGAAGGGAAAACCGCCTCGGCCCATTCAAACAGATTCGGCTGCACAAGGAGCTTAACATATCATCTTGTTGGGATGTTGGGGCCAGAATCGATGTAGTACAGGCTTCAATTTGAAATTGTAATGTATACCCGCTGCTCATAATTAGGGTTGTAACAATATACCGGTATGACGATATACCACGATATGAACACGTACGATTATCATACCATGTACATTTGCTTATCTATGGTATTTGTAGAAAATAAAAGCTGCAGTATCTCACCTGCGCCTAGACAACAACTTTCCACTTAACTGTTCTCTTGCTCCACCCACACGTGCAGCAGAGACAACATCAGAGACAGAGGCCGTTATCCCTAATCTCTATCCCACGTCGAAATATAAATCAAAATTGGTAGCATATAAATAACGTTAATAATTGGTAGCGTATTAATAACGTTACTTTGTACATAGAAAAGACGAACGCTTATTTGTCCTCGAGGATAGACACAGTTCACAAAAACTGGTCGCAAAGCAGCCGCAAAAAGAGGAAACACATCGAACATGTTTACCTATATTTCAAAACACCATCCCTCTGTGCAAATACAGTTATGTCCCATTTATAACTTAAGATTAAAGCCTTATGATTTCCGTGATGCGGAGAGAATCCCAGAATCCAGTCACGACAATGAATTTACAATACAGATGTCACATAAAACGTGCGGTTTGACGGATTGATGAAAAAATCAAAAACAGAGCTGTCAAATCACTACATGGTCTAGTGTCTGTGATTTATTAAAGCACAAAAACACTGCTATATAAAAATATAATCCGTTTGTCAGGGGCGCGGGAAGGTGTTTTATGTAGGGGGGGTGGGGGGGGTAGTCATTTTCTGCGTATAAATATTACGCCAAATAGAAACAGAAAATCGTGCTATAGCCTACGCACTTTCATGAGATCGTGTTAGACAACAATTAGCTATTTTACAAATGGGAATGGCTACAATGAATTCATAGCAATGTTTTACATTCAAGCTACATTCAAGCTTAAAAACCCTTAAAATGTATAGTGAAACATTCTTTTAAAAGCATCTGGAATGCACTAAAGTAATTTTAAAGCTGTTTTTAAAGCATTTGCTGCATGGATTAAAAAGATAGGCCAATAAATAATTCACATCAGTCAGACAAAATTGCATTGCAACAAATCCTTTAATTTTCAAGGACAAAGATTTACATACTTTTTTTTTTATTGTTGAATACAATTATAAAATAAAACGCATAAATTGTAATCGGGCCTGTTTTAGGCTTTCCTTATTTTTATATTTTAGATGGTGAGGTGACGGAAAATGACTCGCCATCTCATTGGACGCAAGAGAGAAATATATGCATCTTAACAGATTACATAGGCTAATGAAGACTTTTGCTTTGAATTATTTCGTTTTAAAATAGTATTTTAAAGCTTTCTATAGATATATTTATCATATCTCTGAGCCAGTTTCGAGTTGCTGAGTTTCGGTTCATCATTGAAGCGCTCTTGTTCAAAACCGGCAGAAAGTTTTCCTATATTGTGAATGCACACAAATAAAAGTAGACCCTTTACAGTTCCAAATGATATATTACTCTTACCTTTATTATTTTAAAGGTAATTTATTTTAAGTTGTTTTAAGTTGTTTTTACTGTAAGAAAAAAATCCTCCATGTCCTGTAAAGCTTGCTTCAGCTTCCACTCTCCACACAAAGTGTCGGATATTGCACATTTATATAGGTTAAACATTTAAACTAACACGGTGATATGCTTGTGAACTGTTTATAGGCCTATCTATTGATTTTATTTTAGTCGTGATGATTTGATAAGGCTAAATTAATCAAACATAGGCGATCAACTCTGATGCTGGCCGCTTGGTCGTTGCTTAAAAGAAAAAAAAACATTTAACGAACACAAAATGCTCCCAAGGTTTTTCTAAATTAACATTATGAAGAAAAAAAACGAAACATAGTCTAATCACTTTTCCATTAGCCTACATACAAAACTGAACTATTTTAATAGGTAGCTATAAGCTGTTTTGGGAGAAGGGAAAGACTCATATCGCTGAGAACAAAAAAAATAGTTTTTTTTTTCTTCCAGTACATCCATGATATTTCCATGTTCCGCTTTTAAGCCACAACCTACAGATCACAACACAAACATAACATTCACAAACATAAAAGCAAGCATTGGCAGTGCTGCGTGCGTGATTTGACAGGATGTGCGCACGCGTGCATCAAACAGCCCTGCATCAGTTTAATAACTTTGATAACTTTAATTCTTACAACTGTTAAATTAATGGGCAAATGGTAAAATATGTCGATCACATAGAAATAGATAGCAAAATAGCCAATGTAAACCAAATGTTATAAACATCGGAGCAACCTTATAGCCTATATTTCTTTTTTTTCACAACAGTTTACAGTTGCCCACAGAAAAAAACAGGGGGTGCTGGAGCACTGTTCCCGCGCCCCTGCCGTTTGTTTTGCGTGTCTCTCTGTGAGTGAGTGTTGTGTCGTGTACTACATACTCAAGAATGCTCGCTGGCACCGCTCAGTGTTTAACAGCACCTGCTGTCTCACTATCTGAGGATAAACACTGAGAGAACAATAATCCTTTAATCATTTTATTTAAGAAAACCATTGTCAAATACACTGACTCTTCAATACTACTCGTCTTCTCCTTGTGTGACTTGCGGCAGCTTAGACGCTTCAAATGTGTATTACTGCCCTCCTCAGTTCACTACTACCCATCATAATAAAAGTCAGCTTTTTAACTCGAAGAAATTTATAGAAATTACGATTGTACTATAATGTAGCCTACTTCTAAACTAATAATAACAAATAGAAACATTTAAGGAATATAATTTCCCCCTCATTTTATTTAGTAAATCTCTGTTGTGCAGCCCTTTACGAAAGCATAAAAGGATAAAAGTGATTTTCATTTGATTACATTTTAAGACATTAATTAAATTGTTAAAGCTTTATGCATTAATTTCAATGCCACCATGTTTATAGTATATTTGTATTATATCATAAAAGTACAGAATCCAGAAAAATTAAGTCAAACCAGAATTTATTAGGGATGCACCGAAATGAAAAGTCTTGGCCGAACAAAATGAAACACTGGGCCGAATACCAAACACGTTTTTTCAAAAATGTTCTCCCTCATGTAGGCCAATTTTGCCATTTCTTTCACTATTGCATAAATTAAATAGCCAAAATCTGCTTATTACTCTTTGTCCTGCTTTACAAAAAAAATCTAATAAAAAAATGACTTAACATTGAACATTTTTATACATCCTATCAGACATTATACCAACAAAGCACAATTTAACTTAAAATTAATAAGTTAGTAAAATAATATTTTTGGGCCATTTTTGAAACCCCCTTCTTGAATCAGGCTTGTGTTTTTTCTGTAAAAATAAATGCAGCCTCCTGAGCAGAAGAGACGTCTTTTAAAACATTAGACAATATTACAGATCCCAATTTGAACACTATTGGGGAATGTTATAGTAAATGTATTAATACAGCTGTTGTAGGGTAATTATTTATATCATTATTATTGTCTTTTTTTATTTTACAGAACAAGAGTAGAATTACAATACTAACATTTATGAATGTTGATGGAGCTTTTATTTTGGCGGAAATATGCAGGAACCAGGAAGACCTCAGTGCTTCTGTTTGTTGACCACAGCATGCAGATATTTCTCAGATATATCTCATTACGAATTTGGGAAGCTGTTTGTCACACGTATCACATTGTCACACGCCTTTAAAAAATATAAAAATGTACAAATGATGAGTAAGTGTTTCAGCGCAGAATTTCCTCGCGCTTTGAACCCTGGTGCTGCAAGCTTGTGCAGCGCTGTTTGAATACATGCCATTCGTGCGTGTTTTAGAAAACATAACATTCTGTATTTATTTGTTAATCCATTTCACGATTTCAATCATCACAGTAACCAGCAACAACCCCCCCTTCCTCTTCTCATCGTAGACATGAGAAGCAGCACTAAACAGCCTCTCGCTGTCAGTGTCTCGTGCTTGTAATGATGTCTGCGTCTCTCTCTCTGACCGTTTTAAATGCTTCCACACAGCAGATGTGTTTGCTGCATTAGTGCTCGCCTCTATTTGATCGCGTAACGTCGTTCGGTACAAATTATTCGGTCTTTTCGCTTATTCGGCCGAACACCGAAAGAGTTTTTTTTTTCCTATTTTCGGCTGAACAATTTCGGTTGCCGAACATTCGGTGCATCCCTAGAATTTATGAATTGTTATGAATTATTAATGATGAATATAAGTTGTTAAACTAATATATAATCAATGATTAAATTTACTTGATTGTTTTTATTAATGAAATTTGAATAAGCACATGCTTTCAAAGATTTGTTCAACCAAACAAAAACCCTGTTTTGATTGTTTAATACCGTATACATGATACCGTGATATTTTCTGAGACGATTGTCATACCGTGAAAATCTCATACCGTTACAACTAGGGATGAGCGAGTACAGCATTATCTGTATCTATTAACCATATGAATTATCTGTATCTGTACTGGATCACTGGGCGGGCGGGCCTAACCCGAAGTGGGCAGGATTTAACCTGGAAATGGGCGGGGCTTTAACCGGTATGTTATTTTAAGCATGCAATTAATTTGTAATCTAGTTTTATACCATTACTTCCTTTTTTTATGAAATACAGCAAGAAAGTGTCAGACACTCAGTGCATGAAGTAAAAAAAAACTGGTTCGAGCCAGCTGACGGTTTAAAAAAGAAAAAAAAATCTCCGACAGGCAGAGACGCGAGTCGCATTCTACCAAGCACCACGTCTGAACAAACCCCACGTTTACCAAAACTCTACTGGTTAATAAGTAAGTACCTACAAACCAAAGTAAAAAACAAACCTGAAGCTGAAGAAACCCTAAACGTTAACGGAAAAAACCCGCGAACCTGAGTGACTGAGGGAGAGACAGAGAGAGAGCGGGACACAGCAACACAATAGGGGTCGTTCACATATCGCGCCTAAAACGCATGGAAAACGCTAGGCGCGCTGCTTTCTCCTTTTTTTCCAAAGCGCTCGGGCGGTTGCGCCCTGGAGGCGTTTGTCGTTGTTAAGCAACCATCAGCTGCGCCTCCGTTACAAGAAGGAAAGGTGCGGTGCGCTATGCATTCTGAAAAGTTGAGATGTTTTTATCTCGATGCGGCTCGGACGTGCCTGGACGTGCCTGGATTATGAGCGCGCATACCGCGCTTCTACATTTGAAATAACGAACTTGAGCGCGCAAAGACGCGCCTATGTGAGCGGCCCCAAACCTGTATGTGTGTAGGAGAGGGCGCTGTGACTAGCCTATCACAGAACGCAGACACAGTCAGCTACCCAATGAGAATGTTTATTCAATCCGAGCACAGATATTGACTCAGACACTCATATGATACTCGTACTCGGCAAAAGTGCTTTATCCGTACCGGATACTCGTTTCAGCCAAGTATCTGGCTCAACTCTTGTTACAACCCTACTCACGATAATTTTTTTCATATCAGTCGATATCGATAATTATCACGATAAATGTCAAATATTTAATTATTTCAAGTTTAAAGCCAGATTTTTGTTCCAAAGTGAAAGTTGTAGAAACCAGACCATTAATTTTCCTCAACAAAATAAATATCTAAATAGAAAAATGTGTTTCTTAGTTTCTGCATGCTCTGAGTGATATTGTTTCAAATCAAGAAACCGGTTTGGGTTGCCTCATAATATTTATAATAATATCACTTTTTTGTCTCTTAGAAATGCACATTTGATAGCAGCTTGAGTTAGGATGCAGAGGCAATTTTTGTTCATTATCAAAATGTATTGTATACTATATACATTGTTACGATTAATTGTGGCTGGAACAATAATGTAGCTGTAAAAATAGTTGCCTGCTGACATTGAAATGCGCGGTTTGTATATATATATATATATATATATACACACACACATCTTCATGACTAGATAGCCGTGAGTTTGTCTCTACTTTAGATGTGTGTCACTCAAAACCTTTTCAAATAACAGTCATGGTCCCAGACAGTGAGTAAAACCTTACATATGAAGGTAAAAATCAAAATTTCTCCAGTTATTGTTAAAAAACAAGCTAACAAACTTCACAGCTAGCATTAGTGAAGTGGTCGGGGGACCTCCAGCTAAGCTCCACCCACAGAAAAACCTCACCATGTTTACTTGCAGACAAAGGGTCTATATATAATGCCGTTTTGGAAACAGGTTAAATCAGAGGTCTTCAAGTCTGCCCTCCTGCAAAGTATATTTCCAATCGGCTTCAGCACACCTGCCTGCAGTTTTCAAGCAGTCTTGAGGAGCTTGATTGGCCACTTCAGGTGTGTTTGATTATGGGTGTATCTTCAGGAGAGTGGGTCACTAGGAACAGGGTTGACGACCTCTGGGTTAAAGTATGTACTTAATTCTAAAGTACAGACAAATAAATTATATTCCATATTATATTTGAAATGTCTTCCCTTGTATTTCTTGCCTTTCTTTCAGCTGTCAAGTCAAAGAGCGTCGTCAACATGGGCCAACAGCAGAGCTCAGAACAGCCGACAGATCTTAGAAGCAGTAAACGTATGTGGGAAAATAAGACTTTTTTTATTTTTGGATATAATTTTTTCTTTTTTTTGCATGCATTGATTCATGTTTTAGCACAATGACTGAAAAGCAGCCTGCTGTCAGAAGTGTTGATACATGAGTCGGTGTGTTTTAGCATTTACAGACCCCAGAGAGACAGTGCTGGCACGGCAATGCAGGAGGAGGACTCAATGCTGACCCCAAAAATGTGGTACGTTTTTCTTTTAATTATTGATTTTTCTCTTATGCCAAAAATCATTAGGATATTAAGTAAAGATCATGTTCCGTGAAGATATTTAGTACATGTATTACCGTAAATATATCAAAACTTCATTTTTGATTAGTAATATGCATTGCTAAGGACTTCATTTGAACAGCTTTAAAGATGATTTTCTCAATATTTAGATTTTTTTGCACCCTCAGATTCCAGATTTTCAAATAGTTACATCTCAGCCAAATATTATCCAATCATAACAAACCATACATCAATGGAAAGATTATTTATTCAGCTTTCCGATGATGTATAATAAATCTCAATTTCTGAAAATTGACACTTAAGACTGGTTTTGTGCTCCAGGGTCACATATGTATATAATTGTGCTTCAGTCCATAGTGAGGATTTTTAATGCAAAATATGATGCTCATATTAGCTGATAATAACGGGTAATAAATGAATTCAAAACGTAGGAAACGGTTCTCAACTAGCAGAATGTGAAATAAAATTGTTCTTTTTTTAAACCCATTTGTTGGCTTATTGTGTACGGAGCCGTTTAAGGGACATGGTGGGGAGAAATATTCTGGGTGAGTGGAAAAAAATTTGTGGTGGGAGGAAAAAATATGTATGTGTATATATGCAACTAGTTAAGAGACCTTAAAATAAAGTGTTACCACTTTATTAATCCCCAAAGGGAGATTTACATGTCAACGCAGCTCATGCCACACAATAATCAATAATACATTAATAAATAAAATACAGAAAGACATTCACAACATGTCTTACCCAGCACCAGTTTCACAAAGCATTATGATTATATACAAATAAATGATTATGTTTTACAATCTGATGTAAATGTATAACACTGATTGTACAATCTAAGTGGGGCAAAATTGATTTAATCTTTAGCTGACTGTACTCACAAGAGCTTGAACGGTTTCGTGAAGGTGGTGACTAATGTGATTCATCAGAGAGACCAGTTTGTCCGTCATTCTGGGTAACACACATTACAACATGCCTTCATGAGCTTGTTTAATTTGTTCCTCTCCTTTTCTCACCAATCTTAAGTGGTACATGACACCCCCCTGAAGGATCTCAGTCGTCTTAACAGATGAATAAGTCTTTGACCCTCATTGATTTGATTGTATTGTCAGATCAATCAAACAAATATACACCCAGGTACCTCTATGCTGTTAAAATCTCAGTTTCCGACCCTTGTATGTCTACTGGTGCCACTTGCTGAGGATATCTATTTACTATAAATCAACCACAGTTTCTATAGTCTTACATGCACTTAGCCTAAGATAGTTTATCTCCCAGCAGTCCACAAAAGTGCATCCTCGCTCACATGTGGTCTATAGAGAGATGGTTAGTTAACCAGTTGACCAGACTCTGATGTACTGCAGTGCTTTCCAGCTAAGTAGTGTAGGCTAGATAGTAATAATGCACTAGAGAAATGAAAGATGCTGTTACCCGGAGTGACTGATAGTGCTTTGTGTAAGAGATTAATAATTGCATCAACAAGCAGACTGTAGTTTATCCTCCGCTGCACACATTACCTGCTTAATATTGTAAAATACCGGCAAAACCTTCATCAACTGTGCTGCTAATGGAATTGGTCTATAGTGCGAGGACTCTTACACCTCTAGCAAACCTGTCAAACTAGACTGGTGGGTTGTGCTTGCAGAGATCTTTGTTGATGAGGTTTTGCACGTTGTGCTGATCTGTGCAGATGGGTTGGTTAACTCCTCTTCAGGTTGAGTGACAGTGGATGGGCTGCCAGTCATATGCTCTGAGCTGGACTGCAGAGGGCTTTGTGGATCTCTGCTGCCCTCTGCTGAAGATATGGTGTATCATACAGCACCACTTCATAATTTACATCCTAAATATTACAGGAAATGCCCCAATTTTGTTTTGCCTTGAAACAACGGTTTTTCATTCACAATTTGCATTCTCTGAAAACCCGTGTGTTTGTGTGTATATATATTTACACACACACACACACACACCTATCTATCTGTTTTTGTTTTCATAATATATGTGTGTGTGCACTGTGCATATATTATGTATGTATGCATGCATGTATATATGTAAGAACAATTTTATGTTTATATATTAAATACATTTATGCATAAGTTACATTTATGAATATAAATATATACATGTAAATGTATGTAAATATTTTCTAAATACAGTATGTGTGTGTGTATTTAGATATATACACCGTACACACACACATTATGTAAAACAAAATGATTTTGGATGCAATTAATCGCAATTAATCATTTGACAGCACTAATATATACGTATATATATATATATATACACACACACACACACACACACATATTCTGATTTATCTAAAGATTTCTAATTTAATTCTGGGAAACCCTTTTTAAAATGCATATTGTTTTGTTTGTTGCCAGCTGAAGGAAGTGAACTCCTCAAAGATTCTGGGGGCCATGTTGACGTATGTTTGGCCCAAGGACAGACCGGACCTGCGCGCTCGAGTAGCCATCTCTCTGGGTCTCCTCGCTGGAGCCAAGGTGCGTTTCTTTATCATACCACCGCTATATCATTTAATGCTCCGTTTGTCTTTGTATACAGGTCTAGTTCTGTGTAATGTGTAGGCTGTTTGCATGTTGATATGTTTGGGGTGAAATGTTACAATGACATTTTGGTGTGTCTGCAGGGGGTGGCTAAATGTGTCTTTATTTCTATGACGTTGTCTTTACATTAAGTGTGTCAGTACTGCTGGAACTTCAGAAATCATTCTAATATGCTGATTTATTAATAATGTTGTGCTGCTTGATTTTTTTTGGAACCTCTAAATACTTTCTTTAGGATTCTTTGATAAAACTATACGTCTGTTACTTGTTTTTCAATTTAACACATCCTTGCTGGATAAAAGTAATAATATCTTTCAAAGCAAGATAAATTATTCTTTTGAAGGATCATGTGACACTGAAGACTGGCTCCAGTTAAGAAAGTTCAGCTTTGCATCACATGAATAAATTATATTTTACGGGCCAGTTTTATTAAACAGGGCAAATTACCGCGAGAGCGCAATTCCAAAACAGCGAACTGCGGGTGATTTACTAGCAACTGCGCAAATTAAAGAACACAACGTAACATCTCATTTACATATCGACCAGCACAATATACCAAGCGCAGCACAAATTAGCATAGTCGCAAATAAAGAATAAAGAAGCCACAGTACGCTGAAAAGGACCGGAGGCCAAAAGTTTTGCAAGAAGTTTTGATAGACCTGGTATTGTGTGACTCATAGTTGAGGGTTCCAAGCCGTCTCTTATTTACTGAAGCAAATTAAAAATAACATGATATGTTCGAATAATGTGTTCTTCTGGCATTCAAAAGAAATTAATACATGTGAAACAAATCTTCTCCATTCTACTACACGCTCTCTGCAACAATAATTGCAACCATTTCAAAATATTTTAAAGACATGCTTTATTTGGGCATTAAATAATGGCGCAAAAACAGTAATCTGACGAGCGCAGACATTAGTAAAACTGGTTGCATGATTCAGTTGAATACTCTCCTCCCATAACTTTTGCAACGGAAAGGTTAAATCTTAGAAATGCGTATTCAATACGGTCAGGTGCAAAAATAACTGTCTGCCTTTTCAGCGCTAATTCATCACTGTGCGTCTTTAGTAAAACCTGACAGTACTATTTTAACGCCAAAAGATGGTTTGCGCTCGCACAAGCTGTTAGTCAAACTGGCCCTATATATTAAAACTGTAATTTAAAATCGTAACAATATTTCTATTTTATATTTGTTTTTGAACAAATAAATGCAGCCTTGATGAGCAGAAGAGACTTTACATTACAAATAATGATCCCAAACTTTTTAATTGCTGTGTGCATATACATTCATACTTGTGTGCACACACACACACACACACACACTCACTCACACACACACACTCACTCACTCACTCCCACTCCCACTCACTCACTCCCACACACACTCACACACTCACTCACACACTCACACACTCACACACACTCACACACACACTCACACACACACTCACTCACACACACACCACACACACATTATATATTTATATATGCATTAAAATGCATGCATTTGGGAATTGTGGTAGAAAATGTGCTTAGCTTTCATTAAAAATGTCACAAAACATCTTACTGTTTTTTCAGGGTGAAATATGATGAGAACATGTTCTTGACACGGGTTTTATAAGATTCACTCAATATTCATCATCGAGTGGTGTAGAAATGTCACATGTGATGAAAGGAGTGAGCAAAAGTGGGGCCAGATTCAAGGGAAATGTTGCCCAGCTAATGCGCCACTGTCTATTGGCACGACCCAGCAGCTGTCCGCGAGCTTTTAATTATCTTTAATAACCATTTCAATTCCATTAGTGATGCATCAAGCAACTTATTTTGAGCTGTGTCTGCAGGAGGACGCACACGGCCCATCAGTGCACTCAGGAAACAAGAAAAACATTTGGCATGCTCACCTCAACCTCTCCTTTTCTCTGCTTGTCCTCCAGATAACCAACGTGATGGTGCCCTTCATGTTTAAATATGTGGTGGACGACCTGAACCAGATGTCGGGACACATGTTGAACCTGGGCGACGCGCCGAACACGGTGGCCACCATGGCAACGGCTGTTCTGATTGGCTGTGAGTGCTGCCTGCTCCTGTCTTGGCAGGTGTTTGACTTTATTTTGGGAAGCGTGCTGCATATTAAGCGCCAACTGACCTTTCCCCAAAAGTTGTGTGTCAATATTGCTTTTTAGATTAATTGAGAAGAGTTTCTGCTCTGGGTGCAAATGCAATTTGGTAGTTTGTAATTCGTTTGCTCGTCACTTTGACCGCATTGATCTCAAACTCCTGGCTGAACTAACACTGTTTCAGCAGAGAGAGAAAAATATGATTTTTCTCCCATCAATGCACCAAAATCAGAAGCATCATTTATTAGATATAATGTTTTTTTTGTTAGCACTTAGTTAAAGTTTATTTCAAGTCATTTTTAAATATAAGTTTTAGCTATAGTTATATATAATATAACCCTGCTCTAAACCGTAGTTAAACTGGCTATTATGCTTTTAAGAAGTTTATGTATGTTATTTTGTGCATGAAATGAGCCATAGCAGTTTGTCCTGGGTTTTCTGTGGGGTCCAGTTTATAGTTTCAGGAGGTTTTCATAGTGCATAATTTAATAACACGTACAGTATTATTACTAGGACAGAACAAGAATGTGCCCGGAGACAGAAAGGTGTTACCTTGTAACTTTGATCTTGTAACTATCTTGTAACAAGCTTATTTACATGTTGTGTTTTCCTCAAACCTCACCATCATCAGGTGGTTTTCATCCATGCATTAATTAAAGGAGAACGGTTGCATAATTTCAACAAACTCATCGAGAGACTTTTTCTGTGCACTTGATGGCCCGAGCATTTACGGTATCAGTCGAAAACACTAAGGCGAGGTATTTGTGAACGGTACAGGTGTGATATAAAACTGATGAACATGTTTTTCCCTGTCATGGAGTTCGACTAACTAATTTGTATAATTCATTCTAGTCATAGTTTGCTTGTGTTGAAGATGGCAGTTTGTGTCACCCAATGGAGCCCAAGTGCATGTTTGAATGAAGATAATGACTAACGTTAACTAAGCACTTAGCGAATCATTGTGTCTTAAAGTGAAAATTCACTGCATATTTTAATGAGAGCCATTAGGTCCTGTGCACATAGACCATTAAATACTTCTCTGCTGCTGCTCGTGTGATTGGTGTGCGCTGCAAGGCACAGATTATCTCTGCAGAATTTGCCTTGATTGATATTGTATTCAAGGCACTATTCATCCTGAGGCTGTGAATTTAATGCATTAAGAGCAGTTTTGTTTCCCACCTAAATAGATGTTCATGTCAAGTTCATTAATGACTTTTGGTATCTCAATTCTAACATCATATTTAAAAAATGAACTGTATGGCCATTCATTGTTACTAACAACATGAAGTGAATTAAACATGACATTGCGTTAAGGCTCCATGCAAGTGCAGGCTTTAATGAAAATATATTAAGTCAGTAAATAGTTGCATTAATAATTCATTTTAATATAACTATGAAAAGACAAGTCATGTGACCATTAACTAATCCTGAATATACTACTACCTTAAAATTGCAGGGGTACTTCATGTGGGTATATTAGGTGGAAGAGGTTTGGATAGCAAAAAAAGGTTTGTGAACCCCTGCATTACACGCAAATAAGAAATATGTTTAGTAAAAATACATAGTTAATGCATGTTACAAAATGAATGTGTTCATCAGTAGCTGATGCAATGTTAAAATGCAGAGAAGATTTTCATAAACCCAGATGAAACTGGAAGACTTTATGAATGTACATAAGCAGTAGGCTATTTTAGAAAGGACATTTCTAAATCAAAGGTGTTTAACAGCCACCGCTGGCAAGCTGCTTCAAACCACTGACTCTAATGAGTCTAATTTGAGCCTAATTTGGTTGTACCTCAGTTCTGGTTTAATTAATAGAATGTAGTTTTGTGCATATTTGCAATTTCAAGCCTCCTGCAGTTAAATATGTGCTATTCACTCTTATAAATGTCTTCAGAAACAGAAGCCATTCTTATTAATGAGTGTAGCATCAGATTAATTTTGAAATACATACATAAATATGTATTTGCATACATAAAGTTGGTTTAAAGCCTTAACAAGGCTCTTGTTACCTAAAGGGTGTTATTGTTGTTAAAGCAGCTATACAGTGAGTCAGATCTACTCGTGGGTCAAGAAAAGCTGGTTTAATGAGCTTCAGGTGCTCTTGAGTGAAGAAATCTGTACTCAGTTGTCATGCAGCAGTTTCCTGAAGCTTGTTAACATTCATACAGACACGCATGAAAATAATATGCAGTGTGTAATGTTAGGCTCTTCCAGGGGCATGAGAGTGCTGCTGTGCCTGTCTCCAATAACTCCTAATTTATTGGATGTTGTCAACGCTGCATGCAACGACTCCCTTTGTTTCTCCAGCAACTATGTAAATCACGCGGCACACGCTTCATCTCATTTTGGTTTTCTGTGCTGTTAAGTGTGTGTTGTGTTTTCAGACGGTGTTTCCCGCGCCGTAGCCGCTCTCTTCAATGAGCTGAGGAACGCAGTGTTCGGGAAGGTGGCTCAGAGCTCCATCAGGAGGATAGCCAAGAACGTCTTTCTCCATCTTCACAACCTGGACCTGGGCTTCCACCTGAGCAGGCAGACCGGAGCGCTGTCCAAAGCCATCGACCGTGGCACTCGAGGAATCAGCTTCGTGCTCAGCGCGCTGGTCTTTAACCTGGGGCCTACGCTCTTTGAAATGATTCTGGTCAGCAGCATTTTGGTAAGTCCAAATATTAGTGATCGACCGATATTGATTTTTTTTTTTTATAACCGATACCGATTATTTGTACGTTTATGTACCCGATAACCGATATGCAGAACCGATATTTATTAACTGTTATAAAGTCCATTCTTCACTTTCAGTCATCTTAACAACAACAAAAAACTGTTGAAAATTAACATTCATGTAAAATGTAATCTTAAAATTACAATAAAAACATTTTATTTATAAAAAGCATCATCAGCAACACTGATATTAACAATAAGCAAAATAATGTCTAAATTTTTCAAATGGAGAAAATAAAGGACAGAAGTCATATCAACTTCATTTTAAACTACAGTTTTAGGTTTATAAACTGTTTAATAGACTAAAGAGTGAAGAATAATTCACTGAATAATATTCTCTGGAATATTGAAATAAGCTATAACAAACAAAACATCATATTTTATTGCATTTCTTAACTGGCATGTTTTATCAGAATTATTAAAATGTTTTTGTCATTCTAGATTATGAAAACTGCTGACAGCGCGGTTTATCTATTTACACAGAACTATACTCAAACTGTGATCGCTATGTGAGAAATAAATAATTAATTTAGATAGAGATGTATTTATTTAGATGTTTATTAGAGAAATAATGGTTCTATAGTAAATGTTAATATAATTTAGCGTGTTTCAAACAAGTGAATCTTGTATAAAGTTACATGTGGCCGTGCTGGAGCTTCTCCTGAGTGAACAGTGTCCACTGCTCCAGGTGTGTGTGTGTGTGTGTGTGTGTGTGTGTGTGTGTGTGTCCACTACTCCAGTGTGTGTGCGTGTGTGTGTCCTCTCCTCCATGTGTGTGTGTCCACTGCTCCAGGTGTGTGTGTCTCTCCACTGCTCCAGGTGTGTGTGTGTCCTCGTGTGTGTGTGTGTGTGTGTGTGTGTGTGTCCACTGCTCCAAGTGTTTGTGTGTGTCCTCTGCTCCATGTGTGTGTGTGTGTGTGTCCACTGCTCCAGGTGTGTGTGTGTGTGTGTGTGTGTGTGTGTCCACTGCTCCGTGTGTGTGTGTGTGTCTCTCCACTGCTCCAGGTGTGTGTGTGCTTGGATGGGTCAAATACAGAGAACACATTTCACTGCTGGTTATACTCTGTATAATTGTGTATGTGACAAAAAAAATAAAAAACTTTTTTTTTTTAAACCGATATCCGATTATGGTAAAATGCTTAAATATCGTGAAAAATATCGGTCGATCTCTACCAAATATCCTCATATGCTAGTAACGTTTACACGGTCACACTTTATTTTAAGGTCCAATTCTCGCTATTAACAACCAATTAACTATGACTTTTGCTTTAATAAATTTGTATTTGCTGCTTATTAATAATTAGTAAGGTAGTTGTTAAGTTTAGGTATTAGGAATGTAGAATATGTGCTTTATAATGGCTAATAAGCACCCAGTATTTTAATAATAGGCATGCTAATAAGCAACTAGTCATATAGTGATAATTTGAAGTTTCACGTTGAATAGTTTCCTAAACACTGAACTAAGCGGATTCCGTTCATATCCTGTCCTGGCCAAATTCCCACCACTGGCCCTTGTCAATCATGGCCTCCTAATAATCCCCATCCACTTGATTGACTCTATGACTCTCTCTCCTCTCCACCTGTAGCTGGTGTGTGGTGAGCGCATACACTTGATTGGCTCTATGTCTCTCTCTCCTCTCCACCTGTAGCTGGTGTGTGGTGAGCGCATACACTTGATTGGCTCTGTCTCTCTCCTCTCCACCTGTAGCTGGTGTGTGGTGAGCGCATACACTTGATTGGCTCTATGACTCTCTCTCCTCTCCACCTGTAGCTGGTGTGTGTGGTGAGCGATACACTTGATTGGCTCTATGACTCTCTCCTCCTCTCCACCTGTAGCTGGTGTGTGGTGAGCGATACACTTGATTGGCTCTATGACTCTCTCTCTCCTCCACCTGTAGCTGGTGTGTGGTGAGCGACACTTGATTGGCTCTATGACTCTCTCTCCTCTCCACCTGTAGCTGGTGTGTGGTGAGCGCATACACTTGATTGGCTCTATGACTCTCTCTCCTCTCCACCTGTAGCTGGTGTGTGGTGAGCGCATACACTTGATTGGCTCTATGACTCTCTCTCTCTCTCTCCACCTGTAGCTGGTGTGTGGTGAGCGATACACTTGATTGGCTCTATGACTCTCTCTCTCTCTCCACCTGTAGCTGGTGTGTGGTGAGCGATACACTTGATTGGCTCTGACTCTCTCTGTTCTCCACCTGTAGCTGGTGTGTGGTGAGCGACTGGCGCTGTCCTGTGGTCCGTGATCATCCAAGTGGATGCTGCACACTGGTGGTGGTTGAGGAGAGACCCCCCCGCATGATTGTAAAGCGCTTTGGGTATCTCGGTTATCAGTATTATCACAGTTCAAATGTGCTGGAAATTAAGTAAATTAAGCTGCAAAAAGTACCGCCACATAAATCAATTCAAGTTTTATATAAAAAAATCAACAAATAAATTGACTTTGTTTGCATAATCACTAAAACAATAACATTACCAATGATGTCCGGATTTTAAAAGACAACTTGACTGACAACAGATTAATAGCATGTAGGGATGCACGATATATCGGCCACCATATCGGTATCGGCCGATAAATGCCCATTTTTCTGTTATCGGTTATCGGCCTGATAAGAAAATTTGGCGGATATCTTTAAGCCGATAAATAATGCATTATTTTCTTCAGAGACATTTCAGATGTGCGCTGTTTGCCATGATGGATTTGAAATGCTTGAAACATGATTGAACAATACACGTATGTGCAACATGTGCAGAGCAAGTCTGTCATAAAGGCTACATAAAATTATGATAATAACATTACTGGAATGACGCATCCACAACGAAGCTACACCTCCATGATAGTTAAGTTCACTTGTACATTTGCTGCCTTTTGTGCAATTGTACGTAGTAATATTGTGTTTATTTGATATATATCTGCTTTATCTCATATAGAATGCGTTTGGTAAAGTTAATAGAGCGCTTTAGTTTGCCGGTGATCATCTTTAGCTCAGCGCACGCAGCTCAAACAGCAGTGCACAACTAATAACAATGATTGGGACTGTCGTGTATATACCATTCTAATGAGATCATTATTGTAGTAATATTGTATGTTGTAGTATTCGATTTCTACAGCGGCTGATTTGGCGCACCTCATTCTCTCTCTATAAAACCTGTTAAATGCATTCACCGGTTCTAACTCTTATCGGTTTGCCCGAGCATTGCAATTATTGACTGGAATTCAATCAAATGTCTTTCCCAATTCATTTTTGTGTGTGTGCTGTATTTTATTACTTCTGCGCTGTCGCGGAAGAAGTGTGCGATCGCGCACGCAGCTTAGTGGGAACATTGCATAGAATAAATTCATTCCCTAGGCTAATGTGAGACATCATTAGTAAAGAGACACTCTTGAGTATAGCACATCATTAACCCTTATGCTAGTGCATGTGGCGAATGAGCTGAAATCTCCTGAAGTCACATGATAGCTTTGTGTAAGGATTAGAGCGGTAGACGTTATCACACACAGATTACGAGAAACACACACATCCAAGCTTCAGCTCTCATCAGGGTTTTTACAGGGTTTGGATACGTATGGAATTTGATTTAAGAATTGTCCAGGTCTGGAAATGTATAGAATAATATTTGTTTCAGACTTTTGCCCCTATTTAGTTGTTTTTTTTAATAATTGAAAATTAAGAATTTAATGAAAATAAATTTATCGTGCAAGAAGTGAGGTTTCGTGGCAGCTGTTTAGTGATTATTTAGTGATCGTCAAATATGACTGAATTAATTAAAAGTGCACTTTTTAAGTATGCCAAATGCAGGATAAAAGCACATATATTCTTCACATATATTCTTAGCAACGTATTACGTAATCTCAAGGACCTTTGCAAAATAAAAAATATACTGACTTTAATGTGCACACAAGACATAATTAAATATAACATATAGGACGATGCACACTGAGCCACCTGTTGTGCCATCAGCTCATTTCCGTGAGATTTCTTGGCCATCACAGACTGTGTTAAAGAGATCTAAGGCCTTGAAATATAGAATTCTGCCCCAATAAAAGCCAAATCCTTAACACTTTTTTTTATAGTACCAGTCTTTTTTTTATAGACCCTTGAACTTGCCAAATTGTGTGTGCCTTCAGTCCATTTTGTGTCATGGTTTCTCCACTACCACAGATAATGTGTTAAATTAGACATCAGGCCTTGATATTAGAGGTACTAACATAAGAAAAGCCCCATTTTGAGCAGGTAGATCTCTGTTAATCGATGCGCATCCATGCTATCGTTTTATTCATAGTAAGATGGCAGTGATGCACAAAGGAAACAGGTTTTATAAAACTAGAATTAGTAATGCGTAAGCATGCAAAACATTACCATGCACATGTGAATAGTTTCTCAAGGTCACAAAAAAGTGTCTTGTGTGCATGTAAAAGTCTGTATTTTTTATTATTTCAGGGATTCTGTATGTTGTCACTGAGAAAATAACCCTGAGAAAATAAACATATTTACACATGACTGTACTGTATACCAAATATAAAGCTGAAAATAATGCTCTATGAACATTTATGTTAAACATGGTCTGAAAATCTACCGAGAGGTTTGGAAATTTGAGTCTGGGAAAGTATAGATTTTTGAAATGGAAAATGTGTCACATGTATAGTATGTAGTCAGAGACCATTCCCTCAGTCACATGTGCTCACAATGAGATCTTAATAATTGACTAGTATTATTAATAGTCTTTATGTGCCTTATATTCACCTCCGTATGTTGATTAATCCGAATCCTTTAGTGATGGGAGAAACATTAACTCTTAACAGCATATGTGTCCATTTGTCACGCTCCATTAGCTGGTGTAATGGTGAAAATTAGTGATGCACGATCATGATTTTTCGTGGCCGATTCCGATACCGATTTTTTTTGAGCAAACTGGCCGATTCCGATTCTGATACCGATTTTTTTTCCTTTAAGCAACCAACAAGAAATAATGAAAGATTCTAACACAAATAAAGTGGTTATATAGTGAATATAGATTTGATTTAACATGTATAATATTTAATTGTTTAAAAAATATATATATTTAAGAAAAAATTTGCCCCCCAAATTCATGTCTGTGGTGTTTCAACAATGGATGTCACCCCTTTAAGAAAATGAATAATTCTATTTGGACTTCTTCCTGTGTGTAAGGGTTACTGCAGGTGCTGGTTGATCTGAGGGGTGCATGGGGAGTACATTCTTTCTTATAGATTTTGAAGTTAGCTAAATCTCTGACAATTTCATGTGTTGTCATTAGTGTGGTGTTATGTTGATAACTTGCAGATCTGGCATATTTTAATAAAAAAAATATAAATATAATGTTGATATTTCCAAAATGTCCCCTGATCTTGAAATCATCATGATGGTAGCCTCCATTTTAGAAAAGTCTAAGCTGATTTGTATGTGGTGTAACTGTCTCTGGTGTTAATGTATTTTCTAGTAACACAGAGCCTTTAGTAACTTGCACTATAAGGTCTTTGGTGTTATAATTACTTCTGTGGTGTTACTTCAATAAGACATAGACATAAGTGGCTGTGTCACAAGTTTTTGATTAAAATTATTTAAAATTCAAAATGTTCTTAAGCTTTTATTTTAATGGATATAGCATATTAAACTAATTTTAAATGCCTATCAATATATTTTATAAGAAAAAACAAACAAGCATCTTTACAAATTCTGCCTCTCATTTGCCACCCCAGTTGAAGATGGACCAAGATGGTTTTTAAATTGGGTTGAAACTACATAAAACTGGCCTTAAATGAAAACATTAACAGTAACCATGTGAAATTAAAGGCAACATTTGCATAGTTACAATCTAAACAACACAACCAACACACATTCAACAGTCCAAACAAAGATGTTACTTAATCAACATTTGTTGTCGTTTTTAAAATTGGTGTAAAAGAAAAAAGGTATTTACCAGTGAAACTAAATACAACCAAAGTAGGCTATATAAATAAATTATTCCAAAATGTTAAATCAAATAATGTTTAGTGCAACGAGCAAAACAAAGATGCTACAGCTCGTGCTTGTTAAACCGAGTTAAGTCAATGTAATTTTAAGATAAAATAAAAATAATAATCTCGGACAGAACTGACGCGTTTATCGTTTGAACGTTTTATTCTTTACAAAAAGTAGCATTTCAGCTTTGTCACAAGTTGGTCTGTTTCTTTTCTCATCCAACACGTGAGAAGCTGCGCTGAACAACTGTTCACGGTCTATTCTTGTGCAGGGCGTGGACAGATACGCTTGCAAATTCTAGTGATGGGAAGTTCGGATCATTTTACCGACTCGGACCTTTGAGTCTCGTTTAAGATGAACGAACGACTCGAAAACCCAAGACTCGAAACAGGTGAACTAATTCCAGTACAGAACCTTTAGGATGGTGCGCAGCGACTGAACGAATCACTCCCGAAACGACTCGTTCTTCTCGAGTCTCATTAAAGATTCGTTCAAAATAAATGAATCGATCAAGACCGACCCATCACTAGCAACTTCAGCTAGAGCAGCAAAGGAAAGCGGCTCTTATTTGTGTGCCAGTAACGTTACACCAACGGTGTATTCGCTTCATTGTATCTGTTTTTCTGTGTTTGTTGTGCTCCTGCCGAGTGTCTTCCACACAAATGACATGTTCGCACTTTCGGAAAAATCGGCCGAAAAAAAGACAAAAACCGGCCGGTTGCCGATCGCGCATTATAAGCAAAAACCGTCCGGTTCCGATCTTTGGCCGGTCAACCGGTGCATCCCTAGTGAAATGCAAGGTATAATGAATGTGAGAGTGGATTATGAGGATAGATGATGCATCTCATCACTGGAGACTCAGGACGTGTCACTGTTTTGTTGTTTCTCTGCAGTATTATAAGTGTGGTGGTCAGTTTGCTCTGGTCACTGTGGGGACGCTCTCGGCGTACACCGCTTTCACCATCGCTGTCACGCAGTGGAGGTACTGTATGCATCTGTCAGAGAGCAGTCATTGTCTGTTGCATTGATCACTGCTGTATTAATCACCCTCTGTGTCTCTGATCAGGACGAGGTTCAGGATCCAGATGAATAAGGCTGATAATGAGGCTGGAAACGCTGCTATCGATTCTCTCCTCAATTATGAAACCGTTAAGGTGGGTCACCTGAGTAAAATCTACATCACTGCTTTTTGTTTGTTTGTTCTCTAGCATCAAATGCTGAAGTATGGAAGCCTGTTTGCACCACTGAATAATAAAAAAAAAATGGCATTGTGACTTTTTCAACACGTAAAATCCTAGTATTTTAGATCAATCACAGTCCATGACTGATTAACGTGATTCAATTTTTTAATCGATTGACAGCACGTGTATATATATAGATATATATAGATATGTGTATGTATGTAGATATATCTCCGTTTTAAAGTGTCTTACAAGGTAACCGCTCTGCTGTGCTGCAGGTTCTGAATAAAGAAGCAGTGGCATTTAAGTCATATTAGAATTCAGCACTCTAAGCCACTTCATACATCTCTTTATATATCCTTTAGTTGTGAACTGTATTGCAAATTAGTGTTGCCTTCCACACATTATGCTGTTCAGCAAATGACAGGACATCGGTTTTGTGCAGGTTGTGGTAAATGCAGTCATATATGACAGACTGAGAAGTGTGCTGTGACAGAAATCCTTCAGGCACCATTGCAGAAGTGTCTTATTATCTAACAGACTGTTGTGCTCTCCTATCATTTGCTCTTCGGCTCAATCTGTTCTTGTTAAGAGCAGCTTTGTTTAGGCTCTCTGGTGTCAGTGCATGTGGATTTAGTATGACTTTAAGCCTGTGTGCCTGTATAATGAGATCTCCACCCACTCCAGATCTGTTACACTAGCACAGATACCCCGTATCTGTCTGTTTCTCTCTAAACACACTCGTCTTTAAAGCAAAACAATCCTCTAAACACATCACTTCCTCTGATAATTGGCACATGAGTCTTTGCTGAGTTGATGAGCTGTAGTGAAATGTGCAGGAGAGCTGTCCGTTGTGTGTTAATAAAGGTGCTGAGATTATCGGACTACTTACAAGATGCACCATCACCAGACTTCTTGGCATTTACCTTGCTTTGCAAAAGTTTTGGATCAGTAAGATTTTTTATATATATATATATATATATATATATATATATATATATAATTATAATAAAACGTCCCTTAAGGCTGTATTTATTTGATCAAATATATATATGTAATTACTCCAGTCATCAGTGTCACATGATATTTCAGTAATCATTCTGATATTCTGATTTATTTTCAATGTTGGAAATATTGTTTTGCTGCTTATTAATATTTTTGGAACCTATGATACCTTTTTAGGATACTTTGATGAACAAAAAGTTAAAAACAGTACTTATTAAAGCAGAAATATTTTCTTACAAAATAAGTCTTTACTGTCACTTTTAGTCAATTTAACAAATATTTGCAGAAAAATTTGCTCCAAAAATAATTTATCTAAAAAAAAAACGCCCAAAAATTACAGACCAGAGTATATTGTTACAAAAGATTTCTATTGAATAAATGCTGTTATTTTGAACTTTTAAGTCAAAAATCCTGAAAAAAAGTATTAGTTTCTAAAAAATAAAATAAAGCAGCGCAAATGTTTCTACCATTGATAATATATCAGCATTTTAGAATTATTTCTGAAGATCATAAGAACTGTCTTTAAATAACATTAAAATCGTACTGATCCCAAACTTTTGAATGGCAGTGTATGCATAGATTTACAGCACAATTATGAGTGTGGTGTTGCTGTTGTATGCCATTCAGTAAACCAAAAGAGTTAGTATTCAGTAACTTAAATTTTAGACAGTTTTTCACGTTACTTTGCTATTTTTGTTTATATGTAAATCAAGCGCTGCTTTTCTGCACTACACACAGTGGTGTTGTTTTTGGTTTTAAATGAATCGTCTTAGTCACTTTGATATATCATTTATAAGTTGTTAGGCTAAAATTATGGCCATTAATGTTGGAAAAATGTACGGTTCAATTTATAATCATATTTTTTTTGGTATTGATTGCTCTGCAGCTTAATTCTGTCACTGTCCTCCATATTACCAGCAGTGTCTGTTTATCGCCACACCACTGTTTGTCACATTTCAGAGCTAATTAATTGTGTTTCAGAGCTGTGTGGCTCTCTGTGCAGCGGTCTTCACTCCCATCACTCTCCCACTCGAATCTCAGATGTTTGAGCCAATCGCTCGCTGGCCTGTGAAGGCCATAGGCTTCGGTTTACTCAGCTGCTCAGTAACGGCTTTTTGTCATTTACACACTCATTAAACTTTGTTTAAAGTGATTGAGCCATGTGCTTTTGTTAAACATTTTAATAGGTTCAACATTAGATTATCAGCTCTGAATGCACGCTAATTTGACTAGAAACACTGGGGACTGGAAATCCAAATCATCCTTTTTGGTTAAGAGTCAGGCGTAACTTCCGCCTTCAGGAAAAAGCATCTATAATCAGGGTTTGAAATGAACACACGCCAAATGCGGGTAAAAATCAGCCATGGCAGGTAAAGCTGTCAAATCACTAGCCAATTTGGCGGGATACTTCTCATAAATTGTTCACTCACTTTATTGGGCAAGTCTCAAGCTTATGCTGTTCATTTATTTCTTATTTATTTATTTATGCATGTATGAGTGTAGTTATTTATTTATTTTGTTTATTTTATTTTATTGATTTTTTTGACTAGCCGAAGTTATGAACGGCTAGTAATTAAAAAATGTAGTAGCCAAATTGGCTGGTCAATGAAAAAGTTAATTTCAAACCCTGATTATAATAATGTATTACCATTCTTAAAGGGATGTTTTCCCCAAAATACACATTCTGTCCTTTATTCACCTGGGAGTTGTTCCAATCCTGAGCTGCTCTATGAGTAAAGGTCATTGCACACAGTCCGAAATGTTCGCATGTTGAAAAATAAATACGACCTCACGGTAGGTCAATCACGTTTACACACTGCCTCCGAAATTTTCATCCAGCAAAAAAAAATTCAGATCGGGTTTGAATCTTTTTGCGTTTTTTGCATCTGTGGCAAGCATTTTGAGAGAGCTGTTTTGACTGTTCAGAGCCACCGTAAAATCAAAAATGGCAATTATCAAGTTCATCCACGTCATCACGCAGCACAAAGCACTGTATACAGATCCTTGCACTCTGAGTTCACAGAAACTGGTTGTCTTTTAATATGTGGCTCTAATATCGCTAACATCAAACTGAGCCACTGACATCCTGAAGTAAACTTTGAATCGTCGCGATGATCCTGCTGATCCTTAATAAGGAGGCGGAACTCTTCCCATCCTCTCTATATTTTAGGATTGGATGGACCTAAAATTCCTGTCTTTTTCTCTTTTTTTTAAGACAACCAAATCATCCTCAATGCTTAAAGAGACTTTGTATAGTTTAGGCATTTTTTTCGCAACGGATTCATTAATACGCATCGGACTCGGTGTGCAAGGTTTCTGTGCGTGACAAATTTTTAGGATTACCAATATGAAAGAATGCATGCGAAAAATTCGGACTCAGTGTGCCGAGACCTTTACAGCTGTTGGTCCCCATTGACTTCTGTAGCACTATATAAGTCAACAGGGACCAGAAACTCTTTAGTTACCAACATTTTTCAAAATATCTTCTTTTGTGTTCAACAGAAGAAACTCGAACATGTTATCAAATGTGTCTTTTATATATCTCTAAACTGATGATTGTCATGACCTTCCTTTTGTAGCCGCTCTGTCTTGCTCTTTTTCTTAACCAGGCCTTTTCGTGTTTCTCTCTCTCTTCCAGTACTTCAACAATGAGAAGTATGAGGCGGAGCGTTACGATAGTTTTCTGAAGGTGTACGAGTCGTCGTCTCTGAAGACCACCTCTACTCTGGCCATGCTCAACTTCGGTCAGAGCGCCATCTTCAGCGTCGGCCTCACCGCCATCATGGTGCTGGCAAGCAAAGGCATAATGGCAGGTGAAAATCAGTGGTTTCTTGTAGCCTTTTTTCCTGTTCTTTCAGATTTCCAATTACAGTATGCCTCAGCTACATGCATATATAATTAGTGATGAATGTGGCCAGGAAATTCAGTCCAGCCAATAAAAGCAGGTGTATCGTTCTCAGCTGACTCGGGCAGTGATCTGTGAATGTCACTTATAAACAGAAGTAAATGCATTCTCTTAGAGCTGGGCGATAAATTATATCATATCAAGATTTTGATAGAATTTTTCAAAACAATGACATTTTAATCTAACAGCATAAATAAAGGCGACAGTGCATGCCACTAGTAAGTCTGCATGTTCTCTGTGTAAACGAATGGCATGGTTTTATCTATTCAAACCAAAAATCATTCAGACACTGGGTATAATTTTTTGTATTTTATTTACTAGTGGGTGCAGGACACTATAGTTAATTTATGTAAGTGACGATAGCAAAATAAAGTGAACTGTAAAATATTATACCCAAAAACTCTTCATACAGAGGACTACCAGTAAAATCAAAATTTGAGACTAAAAATGATTCAGACACTTTGACCTGAGCATGATTTAAGTGTTTTTTCTTTAATTGCTAATGCAACATTCTCACACCACAGACTGAACAAAATGAAGCATTGCTTGGTAACTGGTTGAGCTAAATTGGTGTTATCTAATTGTGTTCTTGCATTTAACAGCTGAGTAATTTTTGGTTGGTTGTAATCAGAGGTGGACAGCTACGAAGTAAATTTACTTCGTATAGCCCCGAATGCATGAATGTGTCTGCGCGGCTCTGAATTAACTCTTGTTGTGGAGAAACGTGCAGAACACAGCAACTAAACTCTAAAAATGCACAGCGTTTTATTATAATAGTGTGCTCATAATGTTATGAATATGACCGTCCCAGAGATAATCACCGTAGTACTACAATGAAGCGCTTTACTGCAGCATACCTCTTATGAGATCAATAATATATGCATAATATATATAAACTGGCTGAAATGTTTTGAAATCACTCGTACACTACCTGATCTAATAAAATCCAGTCTTTCACTCTCTGTGTCAGATTGAGTCTTACTAAAGCTTTAAATCCGGACACGGATCATGGAAAGTGAAACTTAAAACTATAGGGGTGGTTGGATTTATTCATGCACGTTCACATACTTTCTTTTCAGATTCTTGTTTACAGCATTATCATAATAGACTGTATATTAACTTATTGGGAGAAAACTGGTAGTAAACTCTGTGAAATCAGACATTGAGCACCCCCATATAGCCCAAATGATACGATCATAACACCCCCCCCCCAATATTCGACTGAGATTGGTTGTCGAATCGGGGTCACCCCGAGGTCAAATACTCACAGATCTCCACATCAGACCATCAAAATAAAAGTTTGGTTTAAATTGAAGAACTTATGACCGATTATAGCAGTATGGCATACTAAAATGTGCTAATTGAAGTAATATTATTTTTAAAGAATGTCAAACAACCAATCTAATTTTTTTTTATCCTTAATTTATATATTTTGTGTTCTGTTGTTCTTATTTGACAAAAAACAAATGCAATGTTTTGTTGTTAAATAAAATGTGATTAAAAGCATTGGTTATTTTATTAAATGAATGTTGTTAGACACCATTTTTGATGATACATTTCTAATTAAATCATAAAACACATAATCCATACAAAATAAAACGGAAAACACTGAATTTAGGGAAAATAAATTGTATTAGATGGGACCCTAAATTAATAAGTAATAGTAATATAATGGATAATTGTCAAGGTCTAACAAACATGTGGAAAGCATGCATATCGATATTGTTTGATATTGAAAAAAAAGATAGTGTGGTAATGTTTTTTTGTCCATATGGCCCAGCCCTACATTCTGTGTGCTTTGGTCTTCTTCCCACAGGCAGCATGACTATAGGTGATCTAGTGATGGTGAACGGCCTGCTCTTCCAGCTCTCTATGCCACTCAACTTTCTGGGCACGGTGTACAGAGAGACCCGGCAGGCCCTCATAGACATGAACACGCTCTTCACCCTGCTCAGCGTCGACACCAAAATAAAGGTGCGCTAGGTCTTCCCTGCTGCAGAATCAAGTGCACCGTTATATATTGTTTTATATCTTTATTGCTTTTAACGCTACATAACAAAAAGTAACAAAAACACAAACTTTCAATATAAATGCTTTTATACATTCACATGCAACAATCATCAGGTTACAAACAAAAACAACAATGTATAGCTACATATACACAAGTACCCATATAAACACAAATACATATACACTCACCGGCCGCATTTAGGTATCTAGATGTGATGAAGACGACTTGCTGAAGTTCAAACCGAGCATCAGAACGGGGAAGAAAGGGGATTTAAGTGACTTTGAACATTGAATGGTTGTTGGTGCCAGACGGGCTGGTCTGAATATTTCAAAAACTGCTGATCTACTGGGATTTTAATGCACGACCATCTCTAGGGTTTACAGAGAATGGTCCGAAAAAGATAAAATATCCAGTGAGCAGCAGTTGTGTGGACGACAATGCCTTTTTGATATCAGAAGTCAGAGGAGAATGGGCTGATTGGTTAGAAATGATAGAAACGCCACAGTAACTGAAATAGCCATTCGTTACAACCAAGGTATGCAGAATACCATCTCTGAACACACAACACGTTGAACCCTGAAGCAGATGGGTTACAGCAGCAGAAGACAACACCGGGTGACGCTCCTGTCAGCTAAGAACAAGAAACGGAGGCTGCAATTTACAAAGGCTCACCAAAATTGGACAATAGAAGATTGGAAAAACTGACGAGTCTCGATTTCTGCTGCGACATTCAGATGGTAGGGTCAGAATTTGGTGTAAAGAACATGAAAGCATGGATCATCCTGCTTTTCTCAACGGTTCAGGCTGGTGGTGGGGGTGTAATGGTGTGGGGGATATTTTCTTGGCACACTTTGGGCCCCTTTGTACCAATTGAGCATCGTTTAAAACGTCACACATCCCTTTATGACTACAGTGTACCCATCTTCTGATGCTACTTCCAGCAGGATTATGCACCATGTCACAAAGCTCAAATCATCTCAGACTGGCTTCTTGAACATGACAATGAGTTCACTTTACTCAAATGACCTCCACAGTCACCAGATCTCAATCCAATAGAGTACCTTTGGGATGTGGTGGAACGGGAGATTCACATCATGGATGTGCAGCCGACAAATCTGCAGCAACTGTGTGATGCTCTCATGTCAATATGGACCAAAATCTCTGAGGAATGTTTCCCCAACACCTTGTTGAATCTATGCCATGAAGAGTTAAGGCAGTTCTGAAGGTAAAAGGGGGTCCAACCCGGCACTAGGAAGGTGTACCTAATAAAGTGGCCTGTGAGTGTATATGCACATACATAATAATTAAATAAATAAAGGCACAGAGTTATTTTACTGTGAAAAGAAACCCTGTGAATGGAGTTGCATTATTTGCTCCAGTCGTTCTGAAATGTCAGAGCTTTTTAAAATACGTGACAAGAGCTTCCTTTCAGAGTTGAATACCACAATTGACACTGGCTTCAATTTATAATAGTGTTTGTTTAATACCGAAAACATTTGAGTGATTCCTGGTGTTTCTTTCAGTCAGTGGGGGAGGTTGATGAATCTCATTCTTCGTTTGGCTAATTTTGTATGCAGCCTGTAATTACCGTGAATAAAATCTGTCCGATTGTTCGCAGTGATCAGTAATGGTTTGCACCGCGTGACAGCGCTGCCCATCAAGCCATTATTGTGAGACCCTAATTTGATTTCTCAAAAAAAATGCATCTGTGTGTAGAATCAGTGTAAAAGTGCTGCATTGTTTTGACGATGCCACTGCAATGTATTCTCTTTGAGAATTGAAACAGAAAAATGGCATTTCTCTATGTAAATTTTCAGACTGCTAAATGTGTTTTTTTATAACGTTTGTGTCCGAAGGAGAAAGAAATGGCGCCGCCGCTGCTCATTGCGCCCCCGGAAGCCACCATCAGGTTTGAGGATGTGTATTTTGAGTACTTGGAGGGACAAAAGGTGCTTAACGGGGTTTCCTTTGAAGTACCTGCGGGGAAAAAGGTGGCCATTGTTGGCGGCAGTGGATCTGGGTAAGTGCTCAAGGAAAGACATGCTATGTTAGGCTTCTCTGAACTTGGCACAATGGGGTTTAAATTGGAGCTCCATTACTTTGAGAAATATAACAGTAAAGGGAAAAACTCATTGGAGTGAGAACTATTAGATATGAGGGATTATTGCCATTTAACGCTGTGATAATACTGGATCCCATCATTTGAGGCCTGCTTTCAGCCAAAGACAATTAAATAATCTCATGCCATTGTTGACAGCATTTGTCAAGCTGAGACATTTTACCCTGTTTTCTTTTTACTTTAATGTGTAGGAAATACGTTTATTAGCAACTGCAAACCAACATTTTAAGGCCCTTATATACTTTTTTAAAGACATTGATTGCTAAAAATGACTATTGGGTCATTCTGTGTCAAAACAAACTAATTTTAGAAAGTTCCCTGGGTCTAATTTTTGATTGTCATTTTTTTTTTTATAAAGATAAACGTGTGCAGATGAAAGACAAAATATTAAATGTTATGAATGTATATCAATATTGCTAATCATGATGCTGCCTTCGGTCTGAAGTCATTTTTACCTCTCTGTAATTTGGCTCTGAATCTCAGGTGAAAATTACCATCTTGACTCCGTAAATATGCATCAATGACATTTAATATTTTGTTTTCTTCTTCATTTGAGCCGGGACCTCAGGTTGAGTTGACGAGAATGACCCTGTTGTACACATTGTGCATTGTTTTAAAGTTTCCAGACCTAAATTATATTAACAGGATAACAAGTCGGTCCTGTAACACTCATATAATGTTTATTTAAGTGTTAAGGTCATTGCACATCGAGAAATTTTCCGCACATTAAAAAATAAATACAACCTCATGTTGTCAATCACGTTTACACACTGCCTCCGAAACTTTCATCCGTCATAAAAAAAAAAAGATTGTGATTAATTTTCTTCGTTTTTCGCATCCGTAGCAAGCATTTTGTGAGGGTTTTTATCAATGGCGTCTGACAAGTTGATCTCGCTGCACAAAGCACTGTATGAGAAACAGTGCAGGATAGAAAGAGACCGAATATAAACGTTGAATCGCTCGGGATAATCGTCCAGCTCTTTGATAAGAAGTTGGCGCTCTCCTTCCTCGCTACGCAATCTCAGGATTGAATGGACCCAATATTTCTGCTTTATTTTTCTCTTAAAAAATTTATAAAAAACAGAGAGGAAATATTGGGTCCACCCAAGAGAAAGAGGACAACAAAATCATCATCACGGCTTGTTTTGTCATTTTTTTCCCCACAAGGGATTAATTAATACTAGTGCTGTGAAATAATTAATTGCATACGAAATAAAAGTTTTTGTTTACATAATATATTTGTGTACTGTGTATATGTATATACAGGTGCTGGTCATATAATTAGAATATCATAAAAAAGTTGATTTATTTCACTAATTCCATTCAAAAAGTGAAACTTGTATAATGTATAAATTCATTCCACACAGACTGATATATTTCAAGTGTTTATTTCTTTTAATATTGATGATTATAACTGACAACTAATGAAAACCCCAAATTCAGTATCTCAGAAAATGTTAATATTACTTAAGACCAATACAAAGACAGGATTTTTAGAAATCTTGGTCAACTGAAAAGTATGAACATGAAAAGTATGAGCATGTACAGCACTCAATACTTAGTTGGGGCTCCTTTTGCCTGAATTACTGCAGCAATGCGGCGTGGCATGGAGTCGATCAGTCTGTGGCACTGCTCAGGAGTTATGAGAGCCCAGGTTGCTCTGATAGTGGCCTTCAGCTCTTCTGCATTGTTGGGTCTGGCATATCGCATCTTCCTCTTCACAATACCCCATAGATTTTCTTTGGGGTTAAGGTCAGGCGAGTTTGCTGGCCAATTAAGAACAGGGATACCATGGTCCCAGCTTTGGCACTGTGTGCAGGTGCCAAGTCCTGTTGGAAAATGAAATCTGCATCTCCATAAAGTTGGTCAGCAGCAGGAAGCATGAAGTGCTCTAAAACTTCCTGGTATACGGCTGTGTTGACCTTGGACCTCAGAAAACACAGTGGACCAACACCAGCAGATGACATGGCACCCCAAACCATCACTGACTGTGGAAACTTTACACTGGACCTCAAGCAACGTGGATTCTGTGCCTTTCCTCTCTTCCTCCAGACTCTGGGACCCTGATTTCCAAAGGAAATGCAAAATTTACTTTCATCAGAGAACATAACTTTGGACCACTCAGCAGCAGTCCGGTCCTTTTTGTCTTTAGCCCAGGCGAGACGCTTCTGACGCTGTCTGTTGTTCAAGAGTGGCTTGACACAAGGAATGCGACAGCTGAAACCCATGTCTTGCATACGTCTGTGCGTAGTGGTTCTTGAAGCACTGACTCCAGCTGCAGTCCACTCTTTGTGAATGTCCCCCACATTTTTGAATGGGTTTTGTTTCACAATCCTCTCCAGGGTGCGGTTATCCCTATTGCTTGTACACTTTTTTCTACCACATCTTTTCCTTCCCTTCGCCTCTCTATTAATGTGCTTGGACACAGAGCTCTGTGAACAGCCAGCCTCTTTTGTGCCTTGCCCTCCTAGTGCAAGGTGTCAATGGTCGTCTTTTGGACAACTGTCAAGTCAGCAGTCTTCCCCATGATTGTGTAGCCTTCAGAACTAGACTGAGAGACCATTTAAAGGCCTTTGCAGTAGGGATGGGTCACGATTTTCGAATATTCGAATATTCTATTTAATTATAGAATATCGATTAGGTTGTGCGATTATTTTCTAAAGGTTTACCAGGGCTTGACAATAAAGACTGTCCGATGGCGTGAAGGACGCTCGGATTTGTCACTTGCCAGATCGGGCCACTGCAGGTGGTCACTAAATTGTATCATTTGCATGCGATTTTAAGCCTTGTTTGTTTAAAAATGTAAGCGATTAAAAAGCATTTGGGCGCGAAAGACAACTCCTTTCAGTACATGCGCGCTGTGTTCTGTTCTGTGTGTCTCTGCGAGCCGCCTGAACGGGCAAATACATGAAGCATGTCAAACTACCCCTCTTGGCAAGTAACTTTAGCAATAATTCATCTATATTGAATTTATATACTGAAGTACAGATGCACAGATTTATTTTAGAGCATGCGTGCTTGAACACAAACTGCACTGTCGGCACTCGGGCGCGGCACACATACATAGTGTGTACAATACATACACACACACACTATAGTGTGAGCGCTAACCATGCTAGAGAACGGAACTTCTGATACGTGCAGGCTGATTGCGTGATCAATAGATGTTAAGCATTATATTGCGAGAGGGCCGTTTGTTACAGCGTCCCAAACAACTCAAAATAATAAACCTTGAACCTTAAAAAAAACGATGCACGCCACAGAGTGCTTCTCTGCCGCCTCCACGTCCTGTTTCCCATTAATGAAGCCGTGACGAGCTCCCTGCATTCAAATTATTCGTTTTTTGCTGAAATAATAATGTAATATTCCACTGGTTGATATATTATATTTATATGCAAAATATTTGTGTTGTTTTTCGTGTTAAATGTGAAGAATTACAGGTTGGATGCCACACTTATTATTATTATTTTGGCAGAGTATACAGGTGTAATTTTAACTTTAACTTCAGGCAATGTAACATGATTTTATGATCGTAATTTTGACTTTATTCTTAAAATATTATGACGTTAATTATTTAGTTATTTATTTGAGAAGGATAAACTGATCAAACGTGCGCTGGCCGCTTGGTATTTAAAAAAACAAAAACTTGAATTTAACAAAAATAAGATGTTCCAATCATATTTCTAAATTAAATTAATAAAGAAAGGAAACAAAATAATGACCAATTTGCTATTAAAAACCAAAACTGAACTATTTAAATGGCTCAGAGAGAGAGAGAGAGAGACACAGGCTCAGACTCAGGCGGGGAATTCTGAGAAGCTGCGGGGATCTATATTATTCCCTTGTTTCAATTCAAAGTTCACCGAACTAATTGTGAACACTCCCGTCTTCTTCCCGAGCATGTGAACATGTTCATTTAATATATTTATATATATGAAATAGGTTATTGTTATGAAGACAGACGTTAAAATTAATGTTCACATAATAAGCGCCGTCATTCAGGCGGTTCACAATATGTTTTAGCGCGTAATATGTTTTAAGAATGATATTCTGTTTAGCGCGCAATATGTTTTACGCCTAATATTCATTGATGCATTAATCAGATTTAAGATTTTCTTTTTAATAATATGAATGTTCATGCTCATTTTTAAAATAGAAATGTCCTAGCCTTATGAGCAGTTGATAATCTACGGACTGTTCTGTTAATAAATGCCGTTATTAGGTTATGTTATATTAATATGTTTCAGCACTCATACTTTACAACCATTCATTTTCTTGGGTTAAGATAGACTATTCTCTAATTAATTAAACAGTTTATCATACAGATTGAAAGCGTGGATGGTCTCTCTCCCCCTCTCTCTCTCTCTGTGTGTGTGTGTGCGCGTTTGTGCGCGTGGGTGGGTGGGCGTGTGCATGCGTGGGAGGGGAGCGATTTTCGAATAGTAATCGAATAATACCCAGCGATTATCGAATATTACTTTTGCTTAAAATGCACATCCCTACTTTGCAGGTGTTTTGAGTTAATTAGCTGATTAGAGTGTGGCACCAGGTGTCTTCAATATTGAACATTTTCACAATATTCAAATTTTCTGAGATACTGAATTTGGGGTTTTCATTAGTTGTCAGTTATAATCATCAAAATTAAAAGAAATAAACACTTGAAATATATCAGTCTGTGTGGAATGAATGTATACATTATACAAGTTTCACTTTTTGAATGGAATTGGTGAAATAAATCAACTTTTTGATGATATTCTAATTATATGACCAGCACCTGTGTGTATATATATATATATATATAAGACACGTGTAGTTCGAAAATACTTACATGTAAATATTTATATTCATATAAAGTATGTCATAAATAAATATATTTAATATATAAATTAGTGCTGTCAAACGATTAATCACATACAAAATAACAGTTTTTGTTTACTTAATATTTGTGTGTGCTATGTTTATTTATGTATATATAAAAACACGCGTGCATGTATATATTTCAGAACAATTTTATGTTTATATATTAAATATATTTATAAATGTAATATAAATATAGACATGTAAATACATATAAATATTTTCTAAATATACTGTATATAAATATACATGCATAACACATATATTATGCAAACAAAAATGTATTTTGTATGTGATTAATCACGATTAATTGTTTGACCGCAGTAATATAAACGTAACATTTTTCTTATATTTACATGCATGTGTGTATTTATATATATATATACATAATAAATATACACCGTACACATACATATTATGAAAACAAAACCTTTTATTTGTGCGATTTAATCATTTGGCAGCATTAATTAATACGCATCGGACTCGGTGTGCAAGGTTTCTGTGCGTGACAAATTTTTAGGAGGAAAAATATGAAAAAACGCATACTAACATCGGACTCCGTGTGCAATGAGCTTTATTCTTCAGGTAAATGAGCAGCCTTTTCACACTACCTCCTTTGATGCAATAGAAATAGAACAACAGAAAATAGAAATTGACAGTGCTTAAAGGTTATTTTATTTGTTCATGTTTTTAGAAAGAGCACGATTGTCCGATTGCTCTTTCGTTTCTACGAGCCGCAGCAGGGCAACATCTTCATCGCAGGCCAGAACATTCGTGATGTTAGTTTGGAGAGCTTGAGGAAAGCTCTGGGCGTCGTGCCGCAGGTGAGCCATTCTGAGATCATTCTGATTACCACCTCATTAGAGAACATCTTTATTTTCTTACTTGTTTTGAAATGCATATCTTATTATAAATTAGCACTAAGGCAGTGGTTCCCAACCTTTTTTCATGGGCCCCCCTATGTACACACATGCCCCCCCAACACCCCGTATTATATTTTATACACGCCCATATTTATATATATATATATGCAATAATAATACAAATTTTTTTTTGTCTCTTAGAAATGCACATTTGATTAAGTTACAGGATGCTGATGCAAATTTGTTGATTATCAAAATCAGTAACATCTGTAAAAATGGCAACAACCTCTTTTATTTGGTGAAATTGTATTTTTCTGACTGTGTTGAGTTTTATTAAAATTAATCATTGTTCTTCCATAGTAGCATACATTTACATCATGATAAATCGTTAAAACACACATATAGCACCTCAATACTGTTGTAAAAATGCAACTATGGTTTCTAGGTAGCTTATTTATATGTAAAACATTAGTCTAAATACATATATTATAAATGCATAAATACTAGCCTATAGTGCAATTACATTCCATTACTCCTTTGATACACGTCTACATTAATATAATAAATGTAATATAAATACCCCACATTTTTTACATAACATTGAATGTTTATCGAGGAAAATTATATGCCCCCCAGGTTGGGAACCACTGCACTAAGGTACCATGAGAACCATAATCAGACATTATTTGAGGCTATGAAAAATAAATTACTTGTGATATGTTGGATAAGAATCAAATGTAATATAATTACAGGACGCCGTGCTTTTCCACAATACCATATTTTACAATCTGCTGTATGGTAACATCAACGCCACCGCAGAGGACGTCTACCGTGTGGCCAAACTAGCTGGAATCCATGACGCCATTCTCCGAATGCCTCATGGATACGAGACGCAGGTCGGAGAGCGAGGCCTGAAGCTCTCAGGTACAAACCCCAGCCCTGAGTGTTTCTAGTAGTGTCAAAGTAAATCCTTGCATTGACGTGACCGATCCTGTATCGGTGCAGTAATAGACCATAATCGATGATAGCCGACAGACGTCATTCACATACGCGCTTGTCACGCGAGTATTAAAAATGCACTCTCTATTTTAAAATATGAGAAAATCTGGGCACGTGTGTGCTAGAGACAATCACAGCGGCTTCATTGCACAGAATATGTGCTTTGAGACACAGTATTTTAGTCTTTTACTTTATATTAGTGCTGTCAAAGGATTAATCGCATCCAAAATAAAAGTTTGGCAACACTTTAGAATAAGGAACACTTATTCACTATTAACTACGAAATTCCCTCAATAAATTCATAATTTGCTGCTTGTTAATATTTAGTAAGGTAGTTGTTAAGTTTAGCTATTGGGTAGGGTTAGGGATGTAGAATAAGGCATTAATATGTGCTTAATTATTACTAAAAATAGCTAATATTCTAGTAATATGCATGCTTATCTGCATGCAACTAGGTAAGAGAGCCTAAAATATATATTAATTTTTTAGATGTGTGTATATATATATATATATATATATATATATATATATATATATATATATATATATATATATATATATATATATATATATTAGAGTAGCATAGATTAATTTTTTAATCTAGATTAATTTTGAAATTAATCTAGATTAAAATGGCTCATTTGAATTCTGCGAAGGCATTCAGAATATGTGTGCTACCCAAATAATGGCTAAAGTAAGTCTTTGAGAACGGGTTTCTCAAGCCAGGTGGCGCGATTAGACCAGGGCTCATCTCCTGTTTCCAAAATGCATCACAAACTGCTTGAGAAAGCTGTTCTACTATGATAATTGGTGATGAAAATAAACTATGTTCAATAAGATGTACTTGTTTACTAACTGTTTATTCAGTTAAACATGAATTTTGAACTGTAGGGATACACAAGAGGTCGTGATGAACTGTTTACAGTTTCCATTGGGAAGCTTCTTAAAATAAATTTTCCTGAAGCAAACCCGGCGGCTTCATAGCTGCATCCATGTTAGCACGGCACGTCTGATGTGGTAATTTCACAGTAACGTTAGGCATACACACAGGTTGAAGCAGAGGGTGACACGGAATGAATTCTCAAGTTCACATGAGACCTAAAGCGCATCCTGTTTGCTTAAAAGCGCAACGGGTCTTCATATGAATCCTGTCAATCATATCAGCGTTTGTTATTGTAGGCAAATGTTGCTGTCACGAGGCAGACGGCTTCTTAATGAAACATCACCAAAGCTTTCTCAGCCTTGCAGATTCATTCAGAAGGGAGAAAAGAGAAGCAACATTTTTCAAACACAATATTATATTTTCCTTCCAGAATATTCTGACTTCCATGAAGGAGATGGTGAGGGACAGAACATCTGTCTTTATTGCTCACCGGCTGTCCACCATTGTGGATGCAGATGAGATTATCGTACTAAATGAGGTAAGCTCGTCTGAAACCTGTACATGTGTGTGACAGCATCCAGAAATCATGTTTAGCAAGCCCATGCATCATTTTCATCTTCACTTGAGATAGAATATCACTTTAAATACCAAATAGCACAGCTATGAAGACTCACTTCAACATTTTACAATGCATTCAATGCTGAAGCTACAGTGTTACTCCCAGGTCAAAGTTCAAACAATTTTGAACTTTGACCTCAGTGGCTGCTGACCTTTTGAGGGGCAGCCGATGACTACTGATCAGTTTATAACGATGTCTTGAATGGCAGGTTACATGACAAGGAGCTAGGGCTGCATGATGCATACATTTATTTATTGCAATATTTAAAAAAAAATCAGGAATTTGACTTTATTTACAGAAACTTTATTCTGATTGTGTTGAGCAGTGCTTCTGCATAAAAAATGATTAAAAAAATATAGAAAATTGTTGCTTTTGAATGCTTTTTAATGTTAATATTGATTACGATTGTGAGATTTTGATAATTTGGTGTTCATACTTGGATTTATTTTTACATTAACCAACTCAAATCTATTTAGTGTTAATAATAATATAAATTCAATATGAGTATAATTATTTAATAGTGGTTAATGCTTATAATATCCATTATTGTAATATCGTGAAATTAAAATATTAAACAATATATATTAGTGCTGTCAAATGATTAATCGCGATTTAATCGCACCCAACATTAAAGTTTTTGTTTACGTAATATATATGCGTGTACTGTGTATATTTATTATGTATATATAAATACACACACCTACAGTATATATATTGAAAATACTTACATGTCTTTACATGTATATGTTTATATTAATATAATTGATATATGTAAATATATACGTATGTCCTAATATCTTCATTCATTGGTAAAGTTTAGTTTTGTGCAACCCTTCAGTAAATCCTTATTATTTACCTAAAAGTGTCCATGTTAAAATGATAATGCAGGAGTATAAATATCCGCTTCTTTTAATCATGTGGGTTGTTTGTATGTATGCAGTAGGGCTGTCAAACTGGCTGAAAAAATTAATTCGAATTTTGTACTAAAATATGATGAATATTATATTATATTTGTGGTGGCTTCTCTCCTGAGGCCACAAGAGGGCGCATCGATTAAAATATTACCGTACTAATGCACGTTTCATCAAAGTAGGGCTGGGCGATATGAGCAAAAATTTATATCTCTGTATTTTTTGGCTGATTTGCGGTATATAGCTCGGTATTTTGTATATGGATTAAGCAAATAAATAAAGTGAATGTAACCATGTAGGCATATATAATGTGCCAAAAGGGTTAACATCACATTATATTTTTACATTATAACATTGCGATCTAAACACAAAAATAATGCTTTTAAAGCAAAGTTAAATTTACTAAACTAAAAAAAGCACAGACTAGGCTAATTGAGTAAAAAGGCTATTTTGATTACCTCATTACAGTCATTTTACAGTTAGTGCTATCATACAAATGCACTTACTTGCAGGTTTAAAATGTCCAACTGCAAATTATTCAGCAAAATGTATATTTTAGTCCGTTATTGCACTCTGTCTGTTTGGGGCTTGTTCTGAATGAAGTTGATCAGAGAATCTCAAAGCAGAAGCTCGTGCACTTCTGACAGCAAAATGGAAATATTTACAGATGGAGAATATACCTGTGAAATGTAAGTTATGCATTTAGAAAAATAGCACAAACAAGCTCGTCTGTCAGCGGCACACGCAGCCGCTCTGTCCGAGCCACTTTAAACTGAAACAGTAGGCTAGATTTATCATTGCTGATACACATCATTTATTAACATTTAATCATATGATCGCAATGTTCATGTTTACGCCGTTAATATGCAAGTTCTCTAACAATCTAATTTCTTAATCTAGTAATTAGGTTTTGAAAAATAATTTAACTTTCATTCATTTTTACTTGCTTTCTAAACATGCAGCTCTCTTGAGCGAGACTCGAGTGTAACGATGATAGAAAATGTAATAAATATGCGTTCTGTGTGAACGGCTTGGTTTCAGTTTTGAGGTAAACAACATCTTCTCCACATAGATGTTCTCTCTTTCCACAATATTGTGAATGTGCAGCTCTGCATCGAGTGGGTTCAACTGGACAGGCTAAAAAAAAGCATTAAAATGCAACGACACCTCGTATGTTCCTCTGATATGTCAGTACGTGGGCAGTGATGAAAGTCAAAATGGATTGGTTCATCCATATATTATGGCTGTTGAGTTTTACTTTTTTACTTGTTGTATGGTCGACATATGACGTTGCAGCTGAGACGATGCGGACGAGAAACAAAAGCATATCTCCATTGATTGAGAGATTGATGCAGCTTGTGTTGTCTTGAACGTTGCAAAACAACATTCATGTGCCACTCACTTGTTGTGTCTGTCAGCCTGTGGGCGATACTGATTTGGGTGGTTTGCAAGAATCCGGGTTCACTTTATATGTTTGCTTGTTTCAGGTTATTATAGAAAGACGATGCATTTACACTGGGATGCAGTTTGTGTTTCTTCTGCTGTCACCGCACATACAGGCGGAACTGCAACCTTGTAAAATGGCCTTTCTGTAACACTGTCTGTGCCGCTTTTCAGGTGGAGGTCAAAGCAGTGCATGACACTCGTGTTGAAGGCCTAACGCGAGACATGTGAAAGAGCATCCTTCACTTATAGTGTTTGGCCTTGAGTCATTGTTGGATTGTTACATGGAAAGTGTGATCAGTTTAGTTTCTGATGTGCATAGATGGGAAAAGCATTCATTTGAACATCTCTTTTGTTTCTTTGATTGCAATGATGAAGAAAGCGCGCTCTCGCTGCTGTCCTTGTGTATTGTTCTGCTATTGAGATCCAGTCTGTTGGTAAAAAGGAGCTTGTGAAACGATGCCTGAATTCTCCAGAGTTGCCCTTGAAATGGGTGTGTCAGCAACATATTGCATTTTCTCTTATTTCTTTTTGGATCGACTTCAGTGCATTCATGGGTAAAGAAGGACCACGCAGAGTTTGTTGCTACAGGACTCATAGCAGTCTGTTTCGGTTTGCATGTGTCTGTACTGCACAGTGGTGACTGGTTATATGTAACCAGATTCATCAAATTAAGTACTTGTTATTATATTACTGTGTTTTCTGGAAGAAAAGCTGCACCTAAATAGAAGTCATACCAAGTCAAAATTGCATTGTTGAGAATCAAACGGTGCACAAGGAATTACATTTAGCAATAATTTAAAGTACTTTTAAATCAAATTAAACATTTACAAAAATTATAAAGGCAATAAACATGTATTTCAGTTCCCCTCACTCCACAAAACAATCCTTCAAATGTAACCACATACAAAACAAGAATTAAAATCGTAATGTAAACTAATAATAGACCATTTATTATAAACACAAACACATTTTAAGCAAATCTGAATTACCAGCATGTGGAAATGTGCTGTATGAAGAAGATTGATGCACAGTAAATTCATAAATCGTTTATTGGTTCTCCCTGAATTTTATTTTTTACATTTTCTAAAAATGTCTTGTTTTGTGGAATTGCACACATCAGTCACAGCAAACATTATTTCACTTAAGGTGAAATAAGGTGATAAAAGTGCGGCACTGTGCACTATAAACTACACTTCCTACACCTATAATTAATTTCAATCCTGAAAAAGTTTGCCCGTGTAATCTCATTGTTGTTTTCATTTTATTCATATTTGTTGATGTAATGCAGCGATTCCCAGATATTTTGTCAGCTGAACCCCTTTGACTTAAAATATTTGCTCTAAAGATTTTAACATGTTTGCATGTTCATGATTCCCTGATGTTAGATGACATATACTAGAAATACCACAATAATTACATGTTATAATGCTGCATCAAAAACTAATGTTATTGAACACGCTTTTATTTATGTACATATTAACACGTTTAAACATCAACATGCCTCATGACTTCTCAAGTAATTACTCAAGTTAAAGAAAACTAATTAAACCTAATTATCCAAGGAAAACCTGTAGATGTTTCTAACAGCAGTATCAGCATTAATAATTTAGTGCTTGTATTAAAATAACAATCATACATAGAAATCGCACATTTAAATTGCATACATTTGTCAAATAAATTTCCTGTCTTGACAACTCTTGGGATAGATTGTAAAATCTGTATTATGTCCTGGTTATACAGGTAAATAGATGTGAATCCGATTGGCTGGGAACATCGAATTGAATGCACAAGTAGACTTTCATGGCTGAACTATTGATTTCAAAATTCTATTGTATTTAATTTTTTACTTAAAAATACACAGAGGAAGACAGTTAATTTAATGAACAAAACCTTAATAAAGATATAGTAACCCCTGATAGACAGTACATTAATTAAAACATTTAAAATGGATCATACGAATCTATGCGATCAATTATTATTTATAATAACTTGAAAATATGATTGTGTATTTGAAAACACAATCTAATTCAGGGTTTACGCAGGGTCTTAAATTGTACAAGAAAGTCTTAATTATGATTTCAGGAGGTCTTCAATTTGGAGAAGGAAACTCAATTGAAAGAATTGAGATATGGCTGAATGTGACAATTAAACTTCAAAAGGCTATGATTTCATTAAATAAACATGAGCTCTGAAAGTTCAAAGTCTGATGCTGCGCTGTTCTGTCTTTACCGGGAACACCGTTATATTTCTGCCAAACCTGCTGTCAGAGAATGGATCCGTTAACACCGGTTAAACTAGTGCACGCGATGAGTGCCTTATTCAGTGCACCATTCAGTCTATTAACATGCTTTTAAAATGATCACATCATTTAAGATATGAGGGCAGAAACAGAAATAACTCCAAACACAGCTACAGCACTATTTCTGAATGAATCAACCGTTTAAATGATTCGGTTCAGTCGCAATGACTCACTCATTAACACTGACTTGCTGCCACCTACTGGCCGTTTCACATTTAAAGTCTATTTTAATTTTTTAATAATTTAAACATCAGTTTTGAATCTCAAAACATTATTTATGCATTTGTAACAGCAGGTTAAAGCGTTCTATGTCCCTCCAAGCGGCTTTAAACGGTGTGTAAATACATCTGTATTCCTCTTCAGACGCATTGCAAAGATCAGTTCTGTTGATGCTGATTTCATTCGCTTGGGAACGGCCCAAATACAAGAATTTAACTCTAAAGATGATGCACACTTAAAAATTCCCATAAACTGATTGGAAAAGATTAATTTATGTCGATGCTGTGGACTGAGCACAGAATATGAAGTCATCTGTCCACAGTAATCTTTCAGATATCAGCACAATAACACATGCGGCAAAATATCCTCTAGTTATCGTTATCGATAAAATCCCAGAAAAGATCAAGATATCTTTTTGTCAATATCACACACCCCTAATTCATGTTATTTCATTTATATAATTGTTTTAATAAATACGATATTAATACTTTGACTTATCCATTTCCTTAAATGGTTTAAAGGCTGGAATGTAATGTTATCATTGTATAAAACTTTTAGTTATTGTGAAAACTTGTATCTGAATTGTAAATTATGCTTTTTACAGTTTAACAGTTTAACTACCCCGCTCATATGGTATTAATTGTATTTGTGCAGGTCTTAAAAAGTCTGAAATTTGATCTTAATAATCGTGCAGAAACCCTGGAATTACAAGTACTAGGTTTTGGTAATTTGCTTATTTAATCCAGATTACGTAAAATCTGTTACAATCCAGCACTAAATGTGTGTAACAGTCATTTCTAATACTATTGATATACTGCTAATAAACAATGCAATGAAAGTAAAAACGGCTTTTACACCAGCAGACAAGATTCACTAGCCAACTCGCTAAAAACACATTCAATGCATATTTAAAATCCTGATCGCAGCATTTGCATTGAAACGGTCTTTAAACCACTGTTCCTGCAGAAAGGCTGTTTAGCATCCCTTCAGTCTGTAGCGGACACATGCTGGTTGATGCATGCTTCAGATGCGACTCGAGCAGAGGGCAGGGTTACATTTTGAGCTCATTAAGAGTGGAAATACCTTTTGCCCAACGCTCAGCGACACCTTTGTTTGTCTCCCATGTGTGGAGACCTTTTCAATCTGGATGCGTGTGGGGGGTGGAGCATGTGATGCAGCTGCAGCCGGAAAAAACACCAACCAAACATCACATTGTCAGATCCAAGAAACAAGCAAATATTGTGCATCAAAAATGGGTCATAATTACAGCGATCTGAGCTGTCAGCGACACGGCTGCTAAAAATACTAGCAGGGTTTGAGGCTCGCTTGGCAAAGGTGGCGTCGTAATTGATGCAAGTATCTAGCAAACAGCCGGGAGACTGGTTGACTTGTCATTGTGCGAGCTCATTTCATACTTGGCTTTGCTGCTGTATGTACGCCCACACCGCCGAGTCTCAGCTCTCTTTAGACCTTTCTCAAACATCACACACTGGCTCTCTGTCAGTGCTCCTGCATGGCCCTGAATCTCTTGTTTTGCCCAGTTCTTCCAATTTAGATGCAGCTGCTCAGTCGGTCTGACTGCAGGAGGCTTTATGCTGCTGAATATCAAAGAAACCATGCTTAATGCTGAATAACTGAAACAATAACAAGGCAGAGCCTGCGTCTTCTGCGGTGCATCGACAACCCTGGCGAAAAATGTATTATTGTCGTTAACCTTACATGCTCTTAACAAGTCTCCGTTAAAGTTAAATGATTATTCTGGGGTCAAAATATGTTATGCTGCATGCACGGCATCTGTGACATACTGCTGATTACCTGACATAACAAAACAAAGCGTTTTCATTTATAATGTGGCACAGGTTATTTTATTGCATTGCATTCAATACAGACTGCAAGCTCGAGGCTACGTGCTTGATTTTTCCCGAGGAGCACATTTGTTACTAATTTGGCAAATTTAGGAGCGCATCAAGAATAATTAACATGTATCAAATAATTCATTTTTTTTTTTGTTTTTCAATAAAGGGATGCAATGAGACATTTAAAATCAGGATTACTTGATTTATTTAAAACAATAAGTACAGTTTTTAAATATTTCTTCCTGAGGGTCCTTGCACACGGAGTCTGACATTTCTACTTGTTAAAAAATGAATACGAGCTCACATTGTTTACACACTGCCTCAGAAACTTTTGTCTGTCATAAAAATTTTAAATAAAATCTGATCAGGTTTGGTAGTGTTGTTCCTAGCATTTTTAGCAAGCATTTTTAAGGGATACTTCACCCAAAAATGACAATCCTGTCATTAATTACTCACGCTCATCTCGTTCCAAACCCGTCAGACCTTCGTTCATTTTCAGAACACAAATTATGATATTTCTGATGAGATCCGACAGCTTTCTGATGAGATTCGAGAGCTTTCAGCAAAGTAAACTATCACAATTTATTCAGCAATTCTTCTCCCTGTAATGTCGTTTATGTTCAGCATGCACGCGCTTCATCCTGAACATAAACCGCGCTCGTTACGGTGATTACGTTCAGTGGATACTCTCCAAAATGGCAGAAGACGGTAACTCTGGGAGAAAAATTGCTGAATAAGTTATTTTCTTTGCACACAAAACTATTCTCTCTGCTTTGTAAACGCACGGTTGAACTCCTGATGTCACAGGGACTGTTTTACCGATGTGCTTGCTATGTTTCTGTGCGTTGATCGTGGTAATATCCTGAGGGTCAGAGAGCACTTGGATTTCATCAGAAACGTATTCATTTGTGTTCAGAAAATTAACGAAGGGATTAAGGGGTTTGGAATGACACGAGCGTGAGTAATTAATGACAGAATTTTTATTTTTGGGTGAAGTATCCCTTTAAGTCATATGTGACTCTGGACCACAAATAAAGTCATAAGTGTCAATTTAAAAATTGGGATTTGAACATCATCTGAAAGCTGAATAAATATGCATTCCATTGATGTATGGTTTATGATCGGACAATATTTTAAGATCTGGAATCTGAGGGTGCAAAAAAAATCTAAACATTGAGAATTTCCTTTAAAGTTGTCCAAATTAAGTTCTTAGCAATGCATATTACTAATCAAAAATTAAGTTTTGATATCAATACGGTAAGAAATTTACAAAATATCTTCATGGAACATGATCTTCTTAATATGCTAATGATTTTTGGCATAAAAGAAAAATCCATAATTTTGACCCATTCAATGTATTTTTAGCTATTGCTACAAATATACCCCAGCGACTGGTTTTGTGCTCCAGGGTCACGTTTATCTGAAAACCCTGTGTCAGAAGCACTTGAGCTTGTGTGTCCACGCTGAAGGAGACTGGATGATGGTGTTGTGTGGTGACTGATCTCTCTCTGTGCTCATGACGCAGGGGAAGGTGCTGGAGCGCGGCAGTCATGAGGCTCTGCTGAGCACGCCGGGCAGTCTGTACGCAGACCTGTGGAACACACAGCACAGCAGAAACACGAGTGCCACGGGCCGTCCCGAGCCTGCAGCTGAGCACCAGACGCAGAGAGAGGAGGAGCGGAAGAAGCTGCAGGAGGAGATCCTCAACAGTGTGAAGGGCTGCGGGAACTGCTCCTGCTGAGCTCCGCTGGACTGGGGTCACAGCGAGGAGTCAGGGGTATTACTTCATCCTAAACTAACAGCAGCGTTGTCCTCCTGTCTGATTGTTCCTTAACCTCAAGAGCCAATGTCATGCCTTTATTTTCACATGTTGTAAGGGGGATTTGAACTGGTTTTAATAGATTTGTATTTCATCTGGAACTTTTTATTATGCATATGTACATATTACTAATGCAATATTTTTGAGAAGCGCATTGTATAGAGTGCACATATCATTGAATAGATATTGTGTCTGTTGAATTATGTTAGATATGTCTGGACCATTTTGGAGATTTCTCTGTGAACAATGTCACCTTTGATGTCTCATCAACATTAATTTATACCAAATCTGAATGAGATGTCATTGAAACTACGTTTAACAACTTGTATTAAATAAAACTTATTCCGAGTGTCTGAGAGCATATGTTTCTTTCAGCTTATCAGATTTGCTTTAAAATCAGTAATGCATAAGTGATGCAGCTTTTATTGGCATGTTCAGGGCTTCACATGTTCCAGGTCACTCGTGAAATCATTGTTTGAGATGTTCATTTAGACTGTGTAGATGTTGTAATGTGTGTGGCTCCATCACATTCGTCATCAGTGAGTGAGAGATGAATGAGGGGCGTTGGGTGAATAAATGGGTCAATGAAGTGACTCATACTTTCATCTGGAAAAATACACGAAAATGCATTTCATACATAAAATAACTTGAATGCACCTCTGTTATAATGAATAATTAAAAAATAAAGTATTTTACTACACTAGCACTAACCTAAAAGTGGTTCTTGGCTCATAATCATAGGGGAACCACTTTTGGTGCTATATAGTACCATATCTTTAAAGGTGCTATACATCATCTTTGTCAAATGGTGCTATGTAGAACTATAAGAGGTGACATATTGCACTGTATTTCTTCTGTAAAAATGCTGCTAAACAGCACCAACTGTGGTTCTTTGGCTCGTAAAGAACCTTTAAAGCGCCTTAATGTCTTTGTAAGGCAGTGGTGCTATATATAGCACCTTAATCACCCCAAAGAACCACTAAAGAACCATACAGGAGCTTAATGGGTTCTGTATATGGTAGCGGTGCTTTATAGCCCCTCAGTCATGCCAAATAACCGCTGAAGAACCATACAGGAGCTTAACAGGTTCTGTATATGTAGCGGTGCTATATAGCCCCTCAGTCATGCTAAAGAACCGCTGGAGAACCATACAGGAGCTTAACAGGTTCTGTATATGTAGCGGTGCTATATAGCCCCTCGTCATGCCACATAACCGCTGAAGAACCATACAGGAGCTTAACAGGTTCTGTATATGTAGCGGTGCTATATAGCCCCTCAGTCATGCCACATAACCGCTGAAGAACCATACAGGAGCTTAACAGGTTCTGTATATGTAGCGGTGCTATATAGCCCCTCGGTCATGCTGAAGAACCATACAGGAGCTTAACAGGTTCTGTATGTAGCGGTGCTATATAGCCCCTCAGTCATGCTAAAGAACCGCTGAAGAACCATACAGGAGCTTAACAGTTTCTGTATATGTAGCGGTGCTATATAGCCCCTCAGTCATGCCAAAGAACCGCTGAAGAACCATACAGGAGCTTAACAGGTTCGGCAGGAATTCAACTGTCTCTACAGGTCACCGGGGGGGGCAGCTAAAGAATCAGCGTCTTTCTAAAGCCCCTCCTCCTCATCAGCACAAAAGCGCGCGATTTCTTTCGGTCACAGAACAAAGGAAATTGACAGGAACGTTTCTAAAAGACATTCGTTCATTTCATGACTTTTAAAACTATCTACACAAGAAACATATGGATATTAATGTTGTACTCTTTCTCTCATATGCTTGTGTGAATATGAATTACTTAAGAAATGTGGGCTGATTTTTAATCGCGCCTTAAACTGTAATGTGTCGGTTGCGCCAAATGCAGTGTTTAGACTTGTATGAACGGTTGCAAAAATGTATGAATCAGTAAGATAACGAATGTGGTGATATTATAAATGGGTAAACATGGTAAGAGTTTTAATACATGGGTAAAAGTTGGTTTTTCGTCACATGAAAGTGTAACGAGGGTAGAAACCATGGACATGGGCGGGGCTCCGCCCCATACAGACACTCTGATTCGACCAGCCACCTGTGCGCGGTGTCCAAATCGGACCAGTGTGCAACTCTCTCTTTTTTGTGCTCCTGAACTCTCTTCCTGCTCTAGCAACTCGCCCTCCAATGCGCGCAAGGTTGACCTGGAAGCCGGTCCGCTGGACTCTCGCCTTGAAACCAACCATCTGAAGAAGTCCAAGACCGTGCCAAAGTCGTAACATCGCGGAACCAGCAGCATCAACTCTGTGATTCCAACACGGCTCCCCGGTGACGTCACGCAGCAGCTACATCACGTGTTTCCAAACGAGAGCCATCGGAGAAACCCGAACCAACCCACGTGGTTTACGAAACAAAGGACCGAAGCAACACGTTGAACTCACGCAGGAAACGAAACCAAAGCAACAACCTGCTTAACCAGAAAGCAAGTATAACAAACTAAGTTTTATCCTGACTGAACCGGTAAATTCGATCTGAATGCAGTAACAAAGCCTAGGCATTTGTCGTGATCTATTCTGGTTAGTTAAGTTATGAAATAGAAAAGAATGTTATTCTTTCAACCTTAACCTCAAAACTCCCGTATGCATGTGTGTATGTTTGTGTGTGTTACGTATGTTAGAATATTAGTATTGTAAATAAACCTTGTTTCGTTTTATAAAGAATTGTCTCTGGAATGTGATTTTCAAGTATTGTATCCTTCTTGCCACAAAGATAACGTTGCCTAGTTCGAATTTGAGAGATTTATTAATCTCGTTTTATTGTTACCGTGGCCACGGAATACAGAGAAACGAGATTAATAGGATATACCTTTTAGTGATCGCTGGACGACCACTTAATAAGGTATAAATTGTAAGTTAAATATTAATATTACTTTAATCAAGCAATATTGAATCTTTAACAATAATTCCCGGAGCTGAAATAATAGCTTCATATTAAATTGCATTACAAGCCCCTCGGTCATGCTATAGAACCACTGAAGAACCATACAGGAGCTTAACAGGTTCTGTATATGTAGCGGTGCTATATAGCCCCTCAGCAGAGGTGGAAAGAGTACAAAAATATTCTACTCAAGTAAAAGTACCATTACATTACTGAAATTTTACTTAAGTACAAGTAAAAGTACCAGTCTAAAAATATACTCAAGTAAAAGTAAAAAGTAGCTCATTTAAAATATACTCTGAGTAAAATTTACTTAGTTACATTTTAACAATGGGAGGGACGAAAAAATGAGATAGGACCAAAGGTGTTAAACTCAGTACCTGGAGGGCCACAGCCCTACACAGTGTAGATATTACCCTAATTAAACACATCTGATCCAGCTAAACTAATCATTTAGGATTATTTGAAAACTACATGGTGTGTGTGTTGGAGCAGGGTTGGAACTAAACTCTATAGGGTTACGGCCCTCCAGTAACACCCTCCAGAGTTTGACACCTGGGATAGGCCTATAAATCTCAAACTAGGTGTTTTTAATTAAATGAATCGGTTAATTAGAATAATAAGACATTTGGGCTGTTACCAGGCAAATTAAATTAGTATCAACAAAATTCATCTTTGCAATGCAGAGGAAATGCACTGAAGCTTCATCTGAAGTGGCATAGATGTATTACACACTGACATGAATGCATTTAGCCTGCAGTTACAAATGCAGAAATAATGTTTTGATAAATAAGACATAAAATGTGACCCTGAACCACAAAACCATAAGGGTCCATTTTCCTAAATTGCGATTTATACATCATCTGAAATCTGAATAAATCATATTTCCATTGATGTATGGTTTGTTATGATCGGACAATATTTTAAGATCTGGAATCTGAGGGTGCAAACAATCCAAATATTGAGAAAATCTCCTTTAAAGTTGTTCAAATGAAGTTCTTAGCAATGCATATTACTAATCAAAAATTAAGTTTTGATATCAATACGGTAAGAAATTTACAAAATATATTAATGGAACATGATCTTTACTTAATATGCTAATGATTTTTGGCATAAAAGAACAATTTATAATTTTATCCCATACAATGTATTGTTGGCTATTGCTACAAATATACCCCAGCGACTTAAGACTGGTTTTGTGCTCCAGGGTCACAAATGTTAAATAGTCATTTGAAATTAAAAAATAACATGTGCCAGTACAGCAGTGAGGAATGATATTAAACGTGGAATTGTTTGTCAAATCAAAAAGTTAATAAGAAAACATCTTTGTCATTATGCACTTAATTGGTTTACAAATAAAAACATTTAAAATAACTAGATCTCCCAGTTAGCCATGAAAATGGTAATTTGGGATTTTATGTTTGAAAATGTGTACATGCACAAGTGTATGGAAAATGTTTAATTTGGTTACACCAACTGATATTTTTATTTCTATAGTTATTTATTTATTTATTTACATTTTTGATTTTAATTTTCTTGACATCTTTGTTTGCCTCGCAATAAAACACAATTACAAATAATAGTATTATAAGCTGCATTGTCTTCCTGATGAATCTCTATCATCTCGGTTAATGATTGATTGTGCTAATATGAGCTGTGATGCACAGTAATATTACAGCAGATGTTGTGCGTTTAATCAAAGTGACCTGCTGGAATCCATATGTTTACTGAGCAAAGAGGAAAAACTGCACTTTCATATAGAGAAAGCTTTGTGATGATCATGACATGATAAATATCAGACATTCTTAAGTGCATGCAAATATTAGCAAGGGCTCTTGGAAATAATAATGAACAATATATTGTAATTACAGGCCATGTTTTGTAGTCTGATTTGAGTTATGTAAGCTTCTTTCATGCAGCTCTTACTTAAATGCACAACGTCATGCCCGTTACATGAGCTGAACTCTCCAGCCATTCGCTCTGGTACGTTCACTTGTTTTTCACAAATGGAAGCTGCAGGTTTTCTATTGTGGCGTCTCCGGGCGCATAAAAGCCTAACAAGGCCCCCCTCTCAGCTTTTGTGCGAGCTGCACAAATAACACGTCGTTCTTTACGTCTGTTCAAGCTGTTCTCATGAATGTCCTCAGCTCACGTCCTGCATCTGAGAAACCTGTCGACTTACACCCAACCATCAGCACAAGACAGATGATATGCATATTCAGATTTAGATCACATATCCTTGGTAAATTTCTGCATTAGCGGCTGAGATTTTCTGACATTCTGGAATGAGTTCTTTGAGTTCCACTTAGACGTCTCGGCCTGGGCGAGCTTTTATGCTGTTTGAAAGGAAATAAGAGGCTCTCAGCATCTACAAGTGCTTTAACTAGAGCGGCCTTCCTCATATCCTGCTGCACTCAGCTGGGGTCTATGGGACGTGGCTAAAACTAATGTGCTTCAGTATCGCAATCATTTTTGACGTTTCTTTTCGAATCCCGTCGTTCGTGGCATTGCAGAAGGCTGCTTTACAGGATATTCTTGCTTATTATAATCAGGTGCTATTCATATATCCAGCTGTATTTTATAAATGCATGACATTCCCTGCTACTTTTACAGAGTAGCCATGCAATAGCATGAGTATTGTTGAAATAGTTTTCAGACAACAATAAGCATTATAGGACTCAAACCAACATGAATTCAAAACTGGCAGACACTGGAAAAAACATACTATGGAAGCACTGTAAGTGGCAACTTGTTAGGGGTTTATTCATAAATGTCTTCATTTATGTTCAGCAGAAGAAT
>CM050426.1:212500-252084 GCA_027564155.1 Gymnocypris eckloni scoliostomus
AAAACCAAGCGTTTTTTGGGCATGCTTCTTAAAGCCTAGTGGGCTGCCTATGTAGACAGCGTGTTTGGGCACCACAGTCTCATTGGAACATCATGATCTCAAGAGCTGCTCATATAGATGCTTTTGGTCACCATGGTATCAGAAAACTAGTGAGCAGCCTACCCTGACATCTATTTGGACATTATGATTTCCTACATTTTTGGGAGCATTAGAGTAAAAACATAAAGTGTTGGCTACCTAGACAACATCACATGGGCTCTTAAGTGGACTGTTTGTTTAGACATCATATTTGGATATCATAGCTCAAAACTATAGTGAGCTGCCTACCTAGACAGCATTTTTGGCCATCAAAGACATAGTCATATATATGCCCAAAGATGCAGTCTAGGTACGTGTTCTTCTCTAATACTTTTATCATCTTGTGCCAAAAACTACTAACATGCAATATACCTTCAAGATTAATATTTGGTAACAGTACCCAAATGCAGCGTTTGTCTTATCAACCTCGAGTTCTTTAGGTGTCAATAAAATTGCATGTGTGAGTATTATTGACTGACTTGGGCAGCATTTGTGGACATGATGTCTCAGACCCTAGTGATCACTCCTGACCGTTTAGGTTCTGTTTGAGACACCGGGAAGGGGACATGATGTCTCAGACCCTAGTGATCACTCCTGACTGTCCAGGTTCTGTTTGAGACACCCGGGAAGACTATAGGACGCATCAAAGACGCTTGATCCGGGATGCATTTTAGGATTTATATGGAGGGCCTGGGATCTGGTGTTGGTGCAGATCTGATCATCTGTGACGACTGATTGTTTGTAGTCTTATAAAAGAACTGAATCACACTCGGATTGAATCCGTTGGCAGTTTTGAGCACTCTGTAAGCCCAATCTGTTCCGCTCACTCACTGAGTCACAAGTCTATCAATGGGCTAGTGTTTTTCTTTCGTTCTTTTTCCAGCATTTAGTCATAACTTCTGCTGGTTTCTTCTCTATGGTATTCACAACAATGCCCTCAGAGATGATGGCTATGAGGATGGATGTTTTTTGAGGGGACCAGATGGCATTTGAACCTGGAGCCAAAGCGAGAAAGGTGTGAAATAATAGAAAGTCTCCGCTGTAATGCATCCATTTTTCTTTTTGTCCTCCACGAGTTCTCTATTATTTCTAATTCCATGACATTCCACTTCTGAAATCTGAATTATCCTTCACTATGCAGCATTCTTGTAATTTCACTCATTATTTCCATTGTTTGTTTGTTTTTCATGCATCTCTTTATGAAACAGCTCGCTTGCATTGATTTGAGTGGAACACCAAGTGTGAGTGTATTGTTTTTGTGCGTTTAATTGAAAGACTTCGGCCTAAGGGATTTCTGAAAGCTACTTTACTACTAAGCTACTGCGGCAGGAAAAATCCCTTGTTAGCCGCATTACAACAACAGTTTTGCTAAGTGATTATGTTCTAGAACCCACCCAGATGAGTCACAGAAACCAAGCATGTGTTAATTAGTGAGATCAAAGCTGATTAATCAGTTGTAATTTAGTCATTTTAAGATGATTAACGTTAAATCGTACATGTGGCCATTGAACCAAATTTTTTGTCAGTTCCTAAAACTACCAATAGGTCCATCTACTATCGCATTTTCTGTTTCAAATGAAATTTGGCACATATTGTTCAAAATGCATGCATATTTAAATGCAGTCTTTTGTATTAGCTATTATTGATCAAGTCAAGTCACCATTATTTATGTAGTGTTTTTTTACAATGCAGAGTGTGTCGAAAAAGTGTGCAAACAATCATCTGATCTGTTATCAGTTATATATATATCTCTATACGGTATATATCTAAGTTATCTATTGTTCTGTTTTTAGTTGCTCTCTAGTTATTAAAATCATCCATTGGTCATTAGAAAATCCAAATAGTCCCACCAATCATTTGCATCGTACACACTACACGTATGACGTGTCACATCCTTCCAGTGGCTCATGACGTGTTTCATTTTTCGACAGCTGTGGTTTTCTGTGTTTGAGTCATGTATTGCAGCATGTCTTTCTGTCGGACCGTGGATGGCGCTCAGAGACAGGCTGCTGCGCTGTAATTAAACAGCGAGGTGAGGTCCATGGGAGATTGTTCAGCTTCTTGATTGCTTTTCATGGCCGGAGGGGGAGAGAGCTCAGTCTTCTCCTGAGGGACCGAGCCACATCATCGTTCATGCTTTTACAGACTTCATGAGATCTCCACTCACTGATAGCACCAGCTATCTGCTCTCCTGAGGCTGACGTTCGTGAGTTTCAGCTCTCCTGTGAATCTAATCACACAGAAATTAACAATAGGCTTTTTTTTATTATACAACCAGCAGTGAAATGTGTTCTCTGCATTTAACCCATCCAAGTGCACACACACCTGGAGCAGTGGGCAGCCGACGCGGCGCCTGGGGAGCATTTGGGGTTTGGTGCCTTGCTCAAGGGTCTCACGTCAGTTGTGGACAATTCCAGCCGGAGCCGAGATTCGAACCCACAACCTCGGGTTACAAGTCCAACACTCTATCCATTAGGCCACGACTGCTCCTAGTTAATGTTTTGCCTATTATGATGCCTATACTGAGATGTTAGCAATTCTTCTAGAATAGTTTTTGGTGTTAGCCATGCTTTTGTTATGGTGTTGCAGTGTAAGTAGAGCTACCTAATTGGACAGGATTTTGGGTGATCTGAAAACATAGTGAACTGTCTAGACGGCATGGTTGAGCATTGTGTTTTTAAAACCTAGCGAGCTGCCAAACTAGATTTCTTTTAAAGCATTGTAGTCTCACAATCCAGTCATGTGCCTTCCTAGACGTTTCAGTATAAAATAACATGGGAGCTGCCTACTAGGCATGGATGATATGGGCTTAAAATATATCATGATATTTCTGGTATTTATTGGGATAATGATCTTAATGACGATAATTCAGGGAATCCTGTTTCTTTAGCGAAAACTATTATCTTTCCTATTCTTACCCAAAACAGGGTGTTGTGAGCATTACCGAGTACACACGTAATGTAATGACTGTTTAATTCATACTGGAAGCCGCCTCACAGAGAAACTACACATATGCATTCCTGAAGTAATACTACTGACGACGCCCAGGAAAGCCTAATATGGACAAAGATATCCAGCTATCGCTGAATAAAACGCAAAATGGAGATTTTACCTGATGAAATTTTACCTGATGAAACTTGAAGACAATAAACATACGATTGCACAAAATCTGTGTTCTTCAAGCAATCTTGGGTATTTTCTATAAGGAAAGTCGACATATGACAGCCTTTATCACTGTACAGTATTTAACACAATCACTCTAATATGAAACCACGTCTGATCACAAAAACAAGTTATTTCAAACACTTGACAATGTTATTAAGTTAATTAGGAGAAAAGTCATGTCAATAAATTATATCTTTGTTGGACAACAGGTTTGTAAACAGGCTCATACACATGCAAAACTGTATCGCACACATGCTACTGTACTACATCTATTCAGACAGATTTTTTGGTATATCGCAAACGATAAGGTATCACCCATCCCTACTGCCTACAGTCAAAATAAAGGTTCTTGATTGGCATTTACAGTTCCATGAAGACCCTTTAACATCCATGGAACCTCACATTGCACAAAAGTGTTTTTTAGATTATTTAAATGTTCTTCACACCAAAAAGAAATGGCTTGGTTAGAAACTGTTCTCTGAAAGGTTCTTTAGGGAACCTAAAATGCTTCTTCTATGGCGTCACTGCAAACGCCTAGTTTTGGAACCTTTATTTTTTTAGGAGTAGACTGGATTTTTGGACATCATGGTTTCAAAACCTAGATTACATTTTTAGTATTGCAGTCTCAGAACTTAAGCTGCCAACATAGAAATCGTATAGTCATAACCTCTAACCTAGATGGCATTCTTGTGCATGATGGTTTGAGCTGTATATGTACAGTAGATGGCATTTTTAGGAATCTCAACACATGGTCTCAAGCTGTCTGCCCAAATCACATTTTAACCTGGGTGTGTTTTGAGAATGTTCATATGGTGTCCTCTTGAGGTTTTTATCAATGTGCTAATAGTATTTGTGGTGCTGTTACAGTGTAAGTAAACCCTTCAGGAAAGCTGTATACTTCCTCTTTCTGGCACACAACACATTTTTCTACTCGTTCTTGGCACAGAGTAAAGTGCTCGTCTTTGTTTCCCTCACATTTAAAAGCATATTCAAATGCCATGCGCATGGAACACGCTGTATCTGTTTTAAATATACTATAATGTACAGAACACACTCATCTTTCTGTCTGGTGTGATAATGTAGTGTGGTAGTACACATCTGAATAAGCAGAGCTGTTCGGCTCAAGTAGCTCTTGATGGAGCTGTTTTTTTTTCAATGTGAATGGTGTGGTGGTTTTACGCTGCATGTAAATTGCTGGGCTGTAGTGGCTGTGGTCAAGAGCTCTTTGATGAAATCATATTCCAGCCATGTGCGACTCAGAGAGTTGTCAACAGTGTGCTGATTCACATAGAGATGTCTGCAGGTGCAACGCAACACTTGATTTCATAAAATCAGGAGGCAAAATCACGACGGTCTAAAAGTGAATGGGCTTCTCCACGTGAAATATCATTGTAATTGCATTTGTGTAGAGATTCGAACAGTCGCACAAAGACAAGCTCTGTGGTTTCTGTGCAATTTCAAAAAATGTCACCAACTTTTGAAATTGCACAGAAACCATTGAGCTTGTCTTTGGGCGACTGTTCAATCTCTACACAAATGCAATTACAATGTTTTATTGTCATCTCTTGTTTTTTGTCCTATTTCTTTTTACACATTTTACTAACACCTCCAGGGCAGTTTGCTGAAGTTATGCAAGCACAACAAAAACAAAGCTCAATTAAATAATAGCTTTAAGATGAAAGTTTAATGGCCAGTAGGAAGCATTTATGGCCAAAGATTTTCTCAATTCAAACATAATTATGGAATTTTTACTTATTGTTTTGTTGGTAACTCATTAATTTAATTATCCGCTATTAATAGTTATATCTTCAAAGAGAATAAAAACACGTGATCAACAGTAGTAGTTGCGTTTTTTTCAATATCCAATTCTAACTATAGAGTTATGTATGGAGAATTTTACTGCTTAAATGAATGCTATTCACAAAAACTTGATTACAGGGGCAGAATCTTTATTAATAAAGTCTTATTGTCATGCAGTTCCTTTAACAATGCTATGTTTTGCCCTTAAAATACTTTGACAATAGTACATGATTTGTAAACTAATACATTTTGTTCACATCACACAACCAGCTCCATATGTATGGCTTTTCTGACATAGTAAACATGCTTGGTAGCTCACCTGGTACACTTGTGATGAAGTGCTTTTCTTAATTCTATCGGTTGGGTTTAGGGTCGGGTTTAATGCAGGTGGTATGTTATTTTAATGGTTTATATAATGTGATATACCTTTAGCACAACTCACCGGACATTTAGCCTAATTTCCAAACTGGTGAAATAAGTTTAACCAATGTAATAAAATGTTGGCAGACTCACATGCATCTGTTTTGGATAAAACTGAATATGATTTGAGCACCACTCACTAGAGACCCCTAGTCAGTTGAAAATTACTTTGTTTACAGCGGTAACCAAAGAAACCCTGTATTGCTGCTGTTCCATAAGCGCCACCTGCTGTCAGAGGGTGAATGTGCATCTCGTTCAGCACATCTGCTGTTTTTGTTTCGTTCAGATGTGTTTTATGTAGAGGAATTTCACAAAACTAAAGTCAGAGCATTCTGTTGTTGCTTCAAATTTCAAAATTATACAATCTAGTTTTAATAAAAACTGCTTTAAATAAAACTGCTCAGAGAGCAGTTTTGTATTTTAATTTGTATGTATCTTTGTTTGGATTGAGATTAAAATGCCATGGTTGCCTCTAATTTTAAATATAAAGAGCACAGGCAAAGCCTTAGTTTGAATTGTCAAAGTTATTTCTTTAATGTGCATTATTTCTTTATTTGATTTGGGATTTGTTTTGAAATTTCATTTTAGTTTTGTTATTTGATATATTTCAATTTCACAATGAAATGTGCAGTATTTTGTATGAGAAATAATAAAAGGACATTTGGAATTTGTTCAAAAAAATAATGAGAAAATTGTTTGGTGAAATCTTATTGCGATGCATTTCACATCATGAGTTGAGAGAATCGTTAGATCCCTACCACTCACTAGACATTTCCTGCAGGCAAAATGTTGCAGTTTCCAGTTAAAATGAACACTAGAGGCAGTAAAGTTTTATTCATTTTCACACAAGGTATGATTTACAGGGCTAGAGTTTCTATTAAGAGCCTAATTTTTGCAGAATACCTTGCTGACTTCTAAACATGCCACGAGATTTGAAACCTGATACTTTTGAATGTTAGAATCACATACACTGCTTCATATGTACAGGTTGGTAGCTCATGCGATACGGTGTTGCACTTGTGCGGTGAAGTGCTCTAATATAAATCCTGTAAAACTATGATCAGCAAAACAGCTCAAACCCGCGTAGAGGTAAGTTGAAATGGCACGGCTGCATCAGAGAATGTGTTTTTTGCTCTTGTTAACACTATCGGGTTGCGTTTGGTGTTACATTCAAAAGCGATTTAACGTTAACCCTTTTAGCGACACTCACTGGACATTTGAATTCTGAACCGCCACAATACATACCTGTCCCAACGTAATGAAAACACAATACCTGTGTGCCTACCAACATATAATGGACATTTCACTTTGAAACTGCGATGAAATGCACAAGAAGCAATGTAATATCTTGCTGAAATATCATGACAGGTGTGTTTTTCCAGTGAGCCTGGGTTGGAATAGATATGCAGACTCATGGACTATATCTGTGGTAAAAATCATTTACGGAAACAGATTACAAATGTCATTATATATTAGAATGAGTGTTGGATGCCAATATAATACATGCATAATATATAGAGGCTTCTCAGAAAGCGCTCCTCCTTTATCTTTAATCATGTGCTCGCTGGCGTTTTCATTACCCAACCCCCCATCATCAGTGGCCTGCAGTGACACTAGAGTCTTTGTATCTCTCGGCTCTTACGCTGCCGGCTCTGGTTTCAGGATCTGCCGCTGGAGCGCAGGAGCCGGTCAGAGAGGCCATCTTTAAACAACACCAAATGAGCAGAATTTTTTTTTTCATGCTCATCTCTTTCATCTAATTTTTCAAAGGTTGGTATGATGGTGTAATAGTAAAAGATCTGGGCTGTTAACTCAGGGCTACTAGGATCAGGCCTCTGCAGGGTCAATTTATGAAGCTAAGAAGTTAGATTGCATATGTCATTTGGTGTCAAGCAAAAATAATAAATGGGAAATATGGTTTACTTGGATAGATTTTCTGTGTGTTAAAAAGTGTGATTAGTGGAAAGCCAAAAGACCATCAAAACGTTTACTCATGAAAGCATACAGATCAGAAAGACCCAAGTCCTCATTAGATGTTTCCATGTTGCTGCATTATCAAAGGACAAGCCTATCATAACTTACCATTACCCTTTAAAAAGGTACTAACTGTACTCCTCAGGTCTTAATGTGAACCTTTAAGGTACTAATTTGCATCTTTTAGGGGTAAATAAGGTACTTTTAGAGGTAATAACGTTCTTTTGCAAAGAAAACTTCGTAACACTTTATTTTAAGGTGTCCTTACACGTAAGCTATCATGATAACAATGAATTATGCATAATTATGAACAAGTCGCCCTAAACCAAACCCTAATCTTAACCCTAACCATATAGTAAGTGCATGTAGTTATTAATCAGTACTTAAATGCATAATTACACTGTAACAAGGAGACCTTAAAATAAAGTGTAACCGAATATTGTATATTCTTGGTCAAACTTAATTAGAGTATAATGCCAAGTATTGTACTGTGCTGCAGCAGGAAAGTGTTTCAGTGTGTTTAAAGAGCTGTGGTTGTCAGATGATAAGCTTTAAACTCCTTTATTCTCAGAGAGGCTGGCGGTGTCATGTTTTGAAGTCCTTTGACTCAAATGATTTCTGTAGTTCAGAGCAGAGATTTCTGAAGGATGTTTGGATTTCTATGAGGTTGAAGCCTGTATCATTTTAAACTCTTTCAACGCAAGACATATGCTTTGTACAACATAATATTGCATTTTCTATCACAGCTGCCAGCACCAGTCGCATTGAGAAAAGTATGTGAAACTGTACACTTAAGGAAATTACCCAAGGGCAGTCTTACATATGAATGGTCATAAGTAACGCTTAAGAATTGTATTGCATTATTTTGTATTTGTGTACTTTGTTCTGCCTGATTTTCCTGGTATATTTGACACAAACAGTCACTCGCAGTATCTTATTTGAATTGAGCCACTTCACAAACAACAGCACCTGTCAGTAAAACATGTGATTTGCTTTCTCATATTTGCTGGTTTAATGTAACGAATATTCACATGTGTCCCAGAAAGTTCTAGAAAACATTGCATTGATTTCATATTCTGATTTCTCATCATATCTCCTCCTGTAAAGCGTGTCTCATCTCTCAGTGTAGGAAGCGAGGCTTTCACCTGTTTGTAGACTCGGGCCAGCTGGCAGACAGGGCTGTCATCAGCATGCGGTGGCACACTGGGACCTGTGAAGGGTTTGTTTCTCCACCTCACTGGACTCGAGACATTTCAAACACAGCTCCAGATCCAAACAGGGTTTTCTGAGCGGAAGAGGAGGATTGAATACTGCTTTTTATTCATTATTAATCCACATATCTGCTCCGATGCCTTCAGCGCCGCCAATTCATTTTCTATTAAAGTCCAAATTTGGTTAATTTATTAATTTGTAGAGCAAACACTCTTTCATTGATGAATCGGTAGGAAGTCAAATCAGTAAGACGTGGCATATTTAATCATTATTGTATTAATAACAGCACTCTCAATTCTTGTTCCTCGTAGTTAGTCTGACTCACACATTAACCCCAGTTCAGTAGTACTAACCATGACAACAGTTCGGTCTGAAACACTTGTGAGCCGGCTACCTAGACAGCATTTGTAGGCATCTAAGGCAGTTTTGCAAGGGTAGAGAAATGGTGAATGAAACTATATTTTCAATTTGGATATATACATTCAAAATTGGTTGTTTCTTATCTCTCAAACAGAAGTTTTTCAGTTAGTCTTGGAGATTTTTCCTCTGCTGCACCCCCTGAAGTTTGGTGTCCCACAGGGGTCTATTTTAGCGCCTCTATTATTTTCTCTTTATATGCTTCTGTTGGGTTTTTGGAAACATGGTGTTTCTTTTCATTGTTTTGCAGATGACACGCAATAATTTATGCCAGTGCTTCTCAAAGTCCGGACTCTGGTCTGGATCCTGGACCCGGAGGGAATTCAATCCGGACCCCGCCCATTTCATATCTCAAGAGCACTAATTATATTTCCTACTTTGATAAATGCATGTTAAACTTGTAAATAATTTATTCGTTTTTATGTCTTTTTGGAGATGGTCCGAAATGAAAGCATAGGCGGGATATTCAAACCTTTCCTTCGGGACATTAGTTGTCATGACATCCAGTGAGAGTATGATGTTTGACATAATTGGGTGACATTTCACCAAGTGTTTTTTTTTTTTTTAATCACTTATATGGCCGTTTGACTTATAACAGTGTCCAAGCGTTTCCCATAAATTGAGTTATTTATTGGCCAAATATATCGACCCAAAAAATTGGCATCCTATATTGGCCATCGATTGCTAGAAAAGCCCATATCGGTTGATCTCTAATGCTGACACTTAAATTAATTGTTTTGCCACTTTTGCACTTGTATTTTGAATGCAAAGGGCACTTTAAAAAAAATTGTGTTGGTTTAGTGCATTTTATGTATGTTTATTAAAAACAGGTTTTGTAATAACCAATTGTTCCGGTCCGGACACTTTGACACTGATGGAAATTCAGATTTGGACTTTGAATTTAGACATCGAGAACCCCTGATATATGCCATTGAAAGTGAATGATTTCAATACCCTAAAACCTCTATTGTATTGCTTAAATTATCTAAAATTGTGGATGTCATTCAACTTTTTAAATTTAAATGAATCCAAAACAGAGATTGTTGTATTTAGTTCTTCCGATGGGTATGATATTCAGAATCTCAATTTAGAGCTTGCTTTCATAAACGGTTGTAAAAAACCATGGTGTGCCATTTGATAGTTCCCTCAAGTTTGATAAACAGATACACTTGGTTGTAAAATCTAGCTCCTGCTATCTAATGCTTTTGGCTAAAGCGAAGCTTTGGCTTTCTCGCAATGACTTTGAAAAGGTAATTCAGGCCTTTATCTCTACGTGTCTTGACTACTGCAACTCTCTCTATGTAGGAATTAACAAACAGTCTACTTCTCGACTTCAAATGGTGCAACACTCTGTGGCGAGACTTTTGTTGGGTGTACAAAAACATGAACATATAACCCCAATTCTAATGTCTTTTAATTGGCTTCCTGTCCCTTTTAGAATTTATTGTAAGATTCTATTCATTGTTTTTTAATCTTTACACGCACTGGCACCATTATATCTGTCCAATCTGTTGCTCTTACACAACCCATCGAGATCTCTCCAATCATCTGATCAGAGGCTGTTGACTGTTCATAGGGCAAGACTAAAAATGAGAGGGGCAGTCGTGGCTCTAATGGATAGAGCGTTAGACTTGTAACCCGAGGTTGTGGGTTTGAATCTCGGCTCCGGCAGGACTTGTCCACGACTGAGGTGAGACCCTTGAGCAAGGCACCGAACCCCCAAATGCTCCCCGACTGCTCCAGGTGTGTGTGCACTTGGATGGGTTAAATGCAGAGAACACATTTCACTGCTGGTTATACTCTATAATTGTGTATGTGATAAATAAAGCTCATCTGAGCTTAATAATTATTTTTCCGTGATTGCCCCTAAATTGTGGAATAGTCGTCCACTGTATATCAGAACTGCTAAAACATTGTCAGATTTTAAGGCTAAGTTAAAAACTCATCTGTTTTCTCTGGCTTTTAACGTATTATAGAGATGAACGTAATCTCTTTTAACAGTTTTGCTCTGTTTTGTTTTGAATGTTGTTTTGTATGTGTCTATATGTAAAGCCCTTTGGTCAACTTCAAGTTGTTTTGAATTGTGCTCTAGAAATAAACCGACATTGACTATTTAAAACTGAATGTTAAAAATTGCAGTCCAATTAAAAACTTAAAAAAAATATATTTTACAGCGTTTTGTTTATGCACTATTTATGTCTTGTGTGTGCTTATTCGAGTATGGCTTTGTTAGCTTAGCAACATGCTATTGTTAAACTCTATATGTGTAGAATTGGCTGGTAGGACAGCACATGCTGTGTACATGTAAACAGTGTTTCAGATGGGAGCTTTCAGTGTAAACCGTTTTGATTTTAATGGGAAAGTTTCAGTTTTGATGCATTGTGCCTCTTATCATAGGTAGTTATAATTGCTGAGCAACTTGCTGCATTAATATAGAATTCATCATCTATCATATCATCATTATCATAATGGTAGTTTTTAATGTGTTGCATCTAATTTGTTTCAACTCAGTTGTTTATAACATGAAGCTATTTGTTTGCGTCAGAATTTATTTTTTTAGTTGAATTCTCCAATGAAATAAATATATTTAATTTATATATTCACCTTAGAAGTTTCATATTTAGAGCAGCGAGGCATTGCACTAGTCTTTGGAGCTGAGCAGATGCATTAGCAAGGACAGTGTGTTTTTAGGAGAGAGCTAATGTATCAGTGGCAGTGATGATCAGACATACACCTCTTGACTGAAGAATGTGGCTGATGGGAAAGCCGAGGCAGAACAACACTCAGGCCTAGTGCACACTCGTACTCGTCACTTCAGTACTCTAATGAAGATGCACCGAGCCGTCACGCCGTTTCTGAAAATGAAATCTATGTGCCGCTCAGTTCTTGTAAACAAAGACAGATCAGTGTAGATGCTGGAGCAGGCATCTGTGAACTCAGGGAAGTGCTTCTTAACTTGTTCTTAATGTTTAACTCATGAACTCCAGATGAGCCCTTCGGCTGCTGATTTCTCCATGTACTCGTGCAGTTTGGATTGTTCATCTGGGGCTCCCATACTTTTATCAGATTTAAAGGATTTTCTTACAGCACATATGCATGTAATATAAAATGTAACGTATGATAATAATAATAATAATAATAATAAATGCTATTATTATAATAATTACTATTATTTTAACTCTAAGTATACACAATAAAGACAAAGATATTACTGTTTTAATAAAAAAATATATTGTTATAACATTTAAAAAACATTTTTTTACTTGTATTTAATAATTACAATAGTGATTTTATTTTACACTATGAGCTACAATATTAATATTTCTAATATGTGACTCCCTGTTTGGCAAACTCTGATGTTCAAACGGAAATATATGGAAAATATAATGCAATATATTAAATAATACATTTCCATATATGGGAATCTAGTGCTTGCATAATTTAATATACTGCAATAAAAGGTAGTGCAATTTTGTCTTCATTGTTATGAATATATATATATATATATATATATATATATATATTTGCAATAGCTTTATTGGAATTCTGAAATAAATTGAGTTAATGCTTTTGTTTACATAAAACTGAACAAATATTATCTCACTGTATTGTTTGCGTAGTTACAGAATGAATATATGGAAATATGTGTGATCGTATATAAGGAAAATACCTGAAAAAAAAAAAAATATGAGAAATTCTGGATTTTGGAGAGTTGGATGCCTCGTTAAAGATGCATGTATAAACATGCATATATATCAATATATATATATATATATATACTAATACATGGATATAAATCACAATACATATTTTCCTCATAATTGAGTACACATAGTACATATCATATAAATGTGAATAGGCATGTATGCTCAAATATATATATGTGTGTGTACACACACATGTAACTTGCATGTACATAAATATATTAAGTAAGATATTACTATATTAAGTACATATATTGTTACATATTTGTCAATTAATGAAATGTGCCAATGCCTAATTTTTATTTATTAAAATATTTATTGAATAAATATGCATTTATTATTCTATATATTCAATATATATATAAATGAAGAGCTCAGATGCAAAAGCCTCTATGTGCCATAATGTGAAATTTTCTTCTAAAATGAGCATTTTTATCAGGCTCCTATGTGTAGGTTCAATAAAGAGGTTATTTTTTATTCTATTAAAGTGAAATAACTGAACATATACTGTACATATATATATATATATGTATATATACACTTTTTTTGGAGAAGTCTGTTTAAAGCAAAGGTCTAATCTAATGCTAATCCTGTTATTTCCTGTTTGTAAAACCCTGAAATGAAATACAAATTCAATGCAAATAGTTTATTAAATGAGAAAGCATGATTGTGTGAAGTCAAATAAACCCAGCTGGATCCAGGGAATGGTTTTTCAAGGTTTGTAATGTTTCTCGTGTCTATGGTAAGGTGTCAGGTCATCATGTCTGTTTTATCGGAGTATTTAATACAGGCCGAGTCTTAATTGTCATTTTCATATGTTCTGCTGGCATTTCCGCTGCGATGAGCAGACTGTCCTCTGGAGACCGTGGCTTCCCCATCACTTCTGAAATCAATTAGATCTCATTCTCTCCGGCATATCTCACTTTCTCACTTCGCCTGGCCTCTCTTCGTTTCAGGGCCTTCCTTCTACAGTGCATTTTAAAGTCCTTCCAGGGGCAATTTGTGATAAATAATTAACTCTCCAGAGACGGGAATATCCATACGTGCCTTCTGTGTGCGATTGACCCTCGCTTAATGCTTCCGCAGAGATTCATGCTACTGTGTCCTTCGCTCTCGGACGTAACGAGCAAGTAGAGAGCGTATGGATCGACGTCTCAATGAGAGGCTTTCACGGCAGCTGAGCAGCTTTAACATGCATGTTCCTGACGGCTCCTGCTTATTTTAGAGACGCCAGGTAGGTGGAGGAGTTGACCTGCGGAGGATCTCTGTGCAGCGAAGACTGTGTCTAATTAGTTTGTCTAATTATGTCTTTGTGCTGGAAATTTCTGGAATTAGTGGTATGGTACAGAATGTGAGGATGCTCATTAGGGTTGTCATGAGAAATGTGGCCAGGCAGCGGCTCTTGATTAACCTGTTGAAATTCCCCATTACCTGTGCTAAACGAGCAGTTTATATGCTACAGGTAATGAGTGTGTGCAGCACAGGCGGCGGAAACCATGTAGATCACCTTTAAATATGTTACTGGTGGGGTTTTTATGCTTATACACCAAAATGTATTCAGACACCTTCTCACGTTACATCAGTTTACTCGCTATAGTTTAGAAAATGCTTATATGTGTCCCTGGAGCACAAAAGCAGTCTTAAGTCGCTGGGGTATATTTAGCCAAAAATACATTGCGTGGGTCAAAATTATCAATTTTTCTTTTATGCCAAAAATCATTAGTATATTAAGTAAAGATCATGTTCCATGAAGATATTTTGTAAATTTCTTACCATAAATACAAACCCGATTCCAAAAAAGTTGGGACACTGTACAAATTGTGAATAAAAACAGAATGCAATGATGTGGAAGTTTCAAATTTCAATATTTTATTCAGAATACAACATAGATGACATATCAAATGTTTAAACTGAGAAAATGTATCATTTTAAGGGAAAAATTTCATGGCATCAACACATCTAAAAAAAGTTGGGACAAGGCCATGTTTACCACTGTGTGGCATCCCCTCTTCTTTTTATAACAGTCTGCAAACGTCTGGGGACTGAGGAGACAAGTTGCTCAAGTTTAGGAATAGGAATGTTGTCCCATTCTTGTCTAATACAGGCTTCTAGTTGCTCAACTGTCTTAGGTCTTCTTTGTCGCATCTTCCTCTTTATGATGTGCCAAATGTTTTCTATGGGTGAAAGATCTGGATTGCAGGCTGCCCATTTCAGTACCCGGATCCTTCTTCTACGCAGCCATGATGTTGTAATTGATGCAGTATGTGGTCTGGCATTGTCATGTTGGAAAATGCAAGGTCTTCCCTGAAAGAGACGACGTCTGGATGGGAGCATATGTTGTTCTAGAACTTGGATATATCTTTCAGCATTGATGGTGCCTTTCCAGATGTGTAAGCTGCCCATGCCACACGCACTCATGCAACCACATACCATCAGAGATGCAGGCTTCTGAACTGGCGCTGATAACAACTTGGGTTGTCCTTGTCCTCTTTAGACCGGATGACATGGTGTCCCAGTTTTCCAAAAAGAACTTCAAATTTTGATTCGTCTGACCACAGAACAGTTTTCCACTTTGCCAGTCCATTTTAAATGAGCCTTGGCCCAGAGAAAATGCCTGCGCTTCAGGATCATGTTTAGATATGGCTTCTTTTTGACCTATAGAGGTTTAGCCGGCAACGGCGAATGGCACGATGGATTGTGTTCACCGACAATGTTTTCTGGAAGTATTCCTGAGCCCATGTTGTGATTTCCATTACAGTAGCATTCCTGTATGTGATGCAGTGCCGTCTAAGGGCCCAAGATCACGGGCATCCAGTATGGTTTTCCGGCCTTGACCCTTACGCACAGAGATTGTTCCAGATTCTCTGAATCTTTGGATGATATTATGCACTGTAGATGATGATAACTTCAAACTCTTTGCAATTTTTCTCTGAGAAACTCCTTTCTGATATTGCTCCACTATTTTTCGCCGCAGCATTGGGGAATTGGTGATCCTCTTCCCATCTTGACTTCTGAGAGACACTGCCACTCTGAGAGGCTCTTTTATACCCAATCATGTTGCCAATTGACCTAATAAGTTGCAAATTGGTCCTCCAGCTGTTCCTTATATGTACATTTAACTTTTCCGCCTCTTATTGCTACCTGTCCCAACTTTTTGGAATGTGTAGCTCTCATGAAATCCAAAATGAGCCAATATTTGGCATGACATTTCAAAATGTCTCACTTTCAACATTTGATATGTTATCTATATTCTATTGTGAATAAAATATAAGTTTATGAGATTTGTAAATTATTGCATTCCTTTTTTATTCACAATTTGTACAGTGTCCCAACTTTTTTGGAATCGGGTTTGTATATCAAAACTTAATTTTTGATTAGTAATATGCATTGCTAAGAACTTAATTTGAACAAATTTAAAGATGATTTTCTCAATATTCAGATTTTTTTGCACCCTCAGATTCCAGATTTTCAGATAGTTGTATCTCAGACAAATATTTATTCAGCTTTCAAATGATGTATAAATCTCAACCTGTTATGACTGGTTTTGTGGTCTAGGGTCATATATGAGAAGAACTCAGAGTTAAACTGTGTCAGATCAAATTAATCTTGATGAAGTCAGATGATTTTGATAGAAAGGTATGTAATGAATTCTGTTAAAAGCTGTCGGATGTCAAATGCAAGCACACAATTAGATAATACCAACTTAGCTCAACCAGTTACCAAGCAATGCTTCATTTTGTTCAGTTTGTGGTGTGAAAATGTCGCATTAGCAATTAAAGAAAAAAAACCTTAAACTAATCATGCTCAGGTCAAATGTCTACCAAAATACCAAAAATGATATCTGGTGTCTGAATGATTTTTGGTTTGACTGTATCTAGGTGTCAAGGTTGGGTAAAGGGATGAGGCGAGGACTCAGTGGTGCAGGGGATGGGCTTTTATTTATAATAAAATAAACAAAAACAAAATCTACTCCGTAGGGGAAAAACAGGACAGCTGGCAAGGCAGGAACAGGAAACATTCGATGACGAACTGGCATGGGACTGCAAACACAAGGAGATTATAAAGGGAGTAAATGAGGAGGGTAACGAGATAAACACAGGTGGGGCAAATTAACCAATAATCAGGTAACAAGATGGGCCGGGTCAAGACAATTGACATGAGAGCACATGGCACGCAGAAAACTAAGACAAAAGTCATGTGCTCACTTAAACAAAAACAAGCACATGCCCAACAAACAAATCACCAGCCATGTGCAAAACAGGACACGAACATGCAGCTAATGAGAATACTCATAAGCCACCTGTTCACACAAGACATGAAAGCTCACAGCCAATGAAATACACAAGCTGCGTGCCACACAGCACAAGACATAACATGAACGCACGCAGCAGGTAAAAACACAAACTGCGTGCAATACAACAAAACTTGTGGATAGAAGAGTGCGCTCACATAAAAACAGGACATGACGGGAGTGTCAGGGCTCTGTCACAAAACCCATGAATGACACATACCGAAGTGACAGAAACCCTGACACTAGGAATATGAATTGAAAGGAATTAGTAATTCTTGTTTGATTCTGTTTCATTGATTCAATTAACAGTTAAAACAATAACTTCTCGGCAGTCTCTTGTGAAATGATGAGATTTCAGCAGAACAAATTTGACGAATCAAACCTAAATCCAGTGCATTTCTTTCAGAAGGTATTTACTTATCACAGATCTGTCAGTGATTGGTCTTAAATGGATCATTCAAACATATTCTGTCATCATTTACTCATCCTCTTGTCAATCCGAACCTGTGTCTGTCTGTCTTCTGCAGAACATTACAGTCTCAGTCACTTTCATTCGTCCTGTTCTATGGGGAAAAACGAAAGTCATGCAGGTTTGAATGACATGAGATTAAGTACACCACTACACAATTTTGGGGGGATTTGTTATTTTATTTAGAAATTAAAGAAAAATACTAAACAAAAATGTGGTACATGTTCAGTTAAAGATATAGCGCCACCTGCTGGCAACAGAAAATTACTAGTTTTACAGTAACTTAAACATGCAATGTCCAATCAGCACCAAACTTCACATATTTGGTAAGAGTCCTGCCCTGAAGACATATAAAGGCCAATATTCAGATGTAATCATAGCGTCACCTGTTGAGCACAGGATATGTCAGGTTTTACACTAACTCAAACATACCATGTTCAATCTGCACCAAACTTCATATGTTTGATAAAAGTACTGGTCTGAAGACATCTACATGTTAATATTCAGTTATGGACGTTGCGCCACCAGCTGGCAGCACGTTTGGCACATATAAATGACTTTGACATATTCCTCTATATTTACATTTTAAAATGCATATTGCTCACCGTTCCCTGTCTTTCTGAAGCCCCAGTTGGCGGTGAGCCGGTGCAAGGTCCTTCCATCGCTGCTTGCAGCTTTAATTAATTACTGTAATTGAATTATATTTTCCTTGAAAAGTAAAGAAAGGGGTTACTCTTAATGTTTCTGTAATTTAATTACAGTTACTTCTGATGTAATTGCATTAAATACTGCATAGACTATATGAGACCCTGGAGCACAAAACAGTCTTAAATGTACATTTTCCTAAACTGAAATGTATACATCATCTGAATGCTGAATAAATAATCTTTCCATTGATGAATGGTTTGTTAGGATTAGGGCTGAGCCAGAATATCCGATTATTCGAATATTCGTTCGGTGGGTTGGCATTCAATGTTTTTAATTTTGAGATTCGAATATCCTTTCTTTTTTTGTTTTACTCCTAGCATACCCCACGAAACGGTTCTCAATTTGTCCGCCTACCTGAACATCTTCACCAGCAACAGACCGACTGTTCACCAATGAAAGACGTTCGTGCTGACCTTGCATGCATTATTTCATGAAAAATCTTCTATTATGACCGCGCTTGCCGCACGTCTACATTTGAAATAATGAAGTTAAGCACGCAAAAGACGCGACATGTGAGCGGACCGGACCCTCTGCTATCACAAGACCGAATGCGATACATGCGTTTTCTTTCTGTCAACTGTCCCGAGATGCGAGCGAAGGTCTTGGATCAGCGTGCAGTATCTCTTGTAGTACAGACGAGATGCGCCCGATGTGAAGCCGCTTTGAGAGAGTGAAAGAGATGGATTTATTTACTCATCTAACCTACATGCTATATTCAATAAATGTTTGCAGGGATTTCTCATCTATAAACTCAAAAGCTGCGGAATGAGTAAAACTATTCGATATACACACAAATTATAATATAACTATTATACAGATATTTGTGAAATAAAAGTCCATGACTTTTACAAACCTTTTCCAGGCCTGAAATTGCCGTTTAAAATTGCATAGCTTTTCCAGGTTTTTCATGACCGTCACGATCCCTATAAAAGCAGCTGATACATGCTTTCAATCACTAAAGACTGGTCCTCTCCTCCTCTAATCACATGCCGGATCCGTGACCCGCTTGACCTCTCAATTTACAAATTAAGCACTGGACTACCTTATTCAAAGTATTGCTCTTAACAGACCTATGTGTTTGTATTACTAGTGCACTGTCCGTTCTCGGAGCATAAGCTCTGCCCGCGTGAGGCGCGCTGTTTTGTAATTTATTAAACGTTTATTCATTCTGAATGTGTCGCGTGTCCATATTGCACACAAATGCTACACTGCACTCCCTTGGGTCCGCAGCAACACACCCGCCACGCATGAAGTCGATTGGATGAATGGTTCTCAACATAACAAAAAGCAAACAGACAGACAGACGCAGAGATTCCTGCTTTTATTAGAGAGAAGAATATGTTCAGCCCCTCACTCCGGCGCTTCGAATATTCGGTGTTGATTTCTACCGAAGCTTCGAAGCTCAAGAAATGGTATTCGGACCAGCCCTAGTTATGATAGCACAATATCTGGATGCAACTATTAGAAAATCTGGAATCTGAGGGTGCAAAAAAAATCTAAATATTGAGAAAATCATCTTTAATGTTGTTCAAATGAAGTTCACAGCAATGCATATTACTAATCAAAAATTACGTTTTGATATATTTACTGTAGGAAATTTACTAAATATATTCTTGGAACATGATTTTAATATCTAATGATTTTTGGTAAAAAAGAAAAATCAATAATTTTGATCCATACAGTGTATTTTTGGCTGTTGCTACAAATATACCCCAGCGACTCGAGACTGCTTTTGTGCTCCAGGGTCACATTTAATAATTATATATAAAACAATAGTGGATTAAACATCAGAATGTAATATATAATATTAAAATTAATGAGTTAATGAAAATTAATAAACTTTTCCCTTTAAATGTTTTGGACAGTGCAAGAATAATTTATGCAATGATTTGTAAGAATTAAAAGAGCAGCTTCATGTTCAACTGCTCGAAGTGGCATATCAAGTTAAATAAAACAGGGATAGACATGAAACATTTCTTTCAAATATAAAATTGCTTAAATTTACAAAGTAATTAGTAATAAGTAATGCAATACTTTTAAGAGAGAGTAGTATGGTAATCTAATTACACTGTTGAAGGTTTAATTAGTAACTATTAATTACATTTTATTGTAAATTACACTGTGCATAACACATGCAAAAAAGACTCGTGTATATTTATCTACACATTTTAATCTAAGAAAATAGTCAGTAACTACGGTAACAATAACGTTCCATTTCTGAACTATATTTAATGCATTAACTAACATAAACTAACAATGCATTAAACATCTGTGACAGTATTTAATCATCTTTGTTAATACAAATACAGCTGTCCATGTTATAGTTCATGTTAGCTCAGGTTCATTAAATAACATTAATAGATTTTCATTTGAATAATGTATTAGGAAATGCTGGAGTCTGTCACACCCACGGACGTTTTGTTGTGTTTTTCATTCCCCATGTGCTCTGTGTGACCTAGTTTCTCGTTAATTATATTCATTTACGTTCCCATATAAGTTGCTTTCTGGTCAGTGTTTCTTCGTCCGTTCTCGTTAATATATGTGTGTATTTGCTACCCTGGATTACCTCTGTGTGGTTTATCCTTATTCTTCATCGTCTTGCATCTCTCCCACACCACACCGTGACAGAATCAACATTAACTAAGATTAATAAATGTTTTAGTATTAGTTTTCATTATTAACTAATGTTTACAAATGGAACCTTATTGTAAAGTGTTAAAGTAAATACGATTATGTAAGTCTCACTAGAATCATAAGAACATAACACAGTAATAATTCTTGATTCACCTGGAGATGATTCGTTTAGTGAGGGCTCTGGCTGGCTGGGTTTTGATCCGTATCTTAAGAGTCATTCATTCGTTAACAGGACTGTGTGTTTTGCTGTGGGTTCTGAATAAGAATCATGTATCGGTTTCTAACTCTACTTCTAACACTACACTACTCAAAAAGCAGCTGGACTTGATGGAAGTAATGATTAGGCTCAGCATTCCTCTGAACTATCGCGTGAGTCTATAAACCTGCGAGAGCTGTTGATGTTCAGCTGGAAACACAGTAACAGTGTTTTAGTGAAGTATTTGTCTGCCTCGGGACAAACATGAGATGCTCAGGAACATTAACAGTTGAGACACAATTTAACAAAATAAACCATCAACATTTGAGAAAGCAGCCTTGATTTGTATATCTATACGGCTCTGGAGTCAGACATGTCCAGTTATTGTAGCTGTACAAACACTGTTATTCTGCTTGATGTTGCTGTCCTTTATTATCATAATCAGAAACATGCGGGTTGATTTACCATTTAATGCACCTCATTATTATTCTAGTTATTTACCTACAGTGAGTCATACACAGCCTTAATTGGATATATACTGTACACTCATGCTAAGCATTATATGCTGTATAGCCAATCTCAATTGCTTGATTGTTAAATCACAAAAAGGTAAAATATGTTATCACCCAGTGATATATAAAACATGTAAATATTGTACATCCTGCATGCATACAGTATGCTCAAGTAAAGCAACATGTAAACTGTAATATTACAAAGCTCATATATCAGCTTATATTTGCATATATCAAATGCCTGTATATATATATATATATATATATATATATCAAATGTATATATATATATATATATATATATACATACAGTATATATATATAATACTTGTTATTAAAAATATGGACATATAAGGATGTCCAGCTTTATCCACTTGCATACAGTAAAACATAACGGAAACTATATAGCAAATCACAACTGCTTGATTGCTTTTATCATTGCAAAATGTAATTTTTATTACCACCAAACTCTAATAATCATAATTGTCTCTACAGCTGCTATAAAACAATGTGTATTGTGAAAAGCATTGTGCAAACAAGTTTGACTTGGTTAATTATAGAACATATAGTTATCAATACTTCCCTGCAATGAAAAAATAAAATAAAGGAGAAAAATAGGTACAGTAAATTGCAAAAAAAGATGACAGAAATCGTAGAATCTGAGACAGGACTTGTTTTAGGGCCCCGGCATCACAATGTTCGAGGTTAGTTTTGGTACTAAATACAGACCCAAACAGCATTGAATATCAGCACTTCTTCACGGAAGCTGCAAAGTTGTTTTGTAGTGTCCTCTCTCATTGAACCTTTCCCAGCAGCCATCTCAGTGATCTCGCAGTGTTTGGCCAAAGCCCCTCCCTCCATATGCACACAGTAATTGCTATTCAGAGTGGCAGCTGGGGGCCACATAGACATTTTAGACCGAGCACAAATTCAGTGAGTCAATACACTGGTTCATTAGAGCACTGAGTCACTGCAAGCTGCCTCATTTGTTTGTGTTTGTCCAATACTTGCTCTTAAGAAGCACCCGCTGCCCATTGACATGAGAGACCTGACATAAGATAGCTGTTTCACAGTCACGTTGTTTTTGCGGTCAGTTGAATAATATCACACTCGGATGGAGGCGAATAGATTATTTTGTGATTATTGCCGCATTTATTGCCACGTGTATTGCATTACTTTGCTGCGCTGGTATTGAACTGCATATCATTGGCTGTGTACTTGTACTCTGCATAATGACAATACAGTTGAATCTAATCTAATCTAAAGAGCACCTATCCCTTTTACTTTAACATTGGTCTTGGGTGTCTCCAGAATGTGTCTGTGAAGTTTCAGCTCAAAATACCCCACAGATCATTTATTATAACATCTGGAATATGTTATAATGCACTTGACTTTCACTCTCGAATTGGCATCAATTTGGCATCAATTGATTGAATGAACAACAAAACAGTGACCAACTCGCTTATATTAAAGCTGCAGTCTGTAACTTTTTTGTGCTCAAAATTGACTAAACTAATATAATAAGCAAGTACATCATGAATACATTTTCCAAACCTTGTTTTTGGCCAAAAAGCTGGTGAAAATATTTGTAAAATAGGTGCTTTTGCATTTCGTTTCGTAAATAAATCTTCCGCCATCGTCTTGTCTTTTAATCACTGAGGGCGAAACTACGTTAATGCAGGACTGTCAATCAGCCGCTGTGGGCGGGGCCTACGCATTGTGACGTCACATTGCTTTGAGAATAAAAACGGCTTGCCTAATGAGACTGATTTGGTTTAATGGGGGTTAAAATGTAAAGAGTGGGTGTATTTTTATCATTTTAGGGTAGTCGTGTGCATACTGCCAACACACGTTTATGTCCACACACCATGTAAAAGTGGATTTTGCATAATAAAGGTGCCCTTTAACTCTTTCCCTGCCAGCATTTTTGAAAATAAGTTGCCAGCCATCACCAGCGTTTTTGCTGATTTTCACTCAAATTTCATAGCCTCTAGAATATTTTGTTGTATGAATATCTGAACAATAGAATACATCAAAACAAAGATCAAACCCTTTAAAATATATATATTTATGTTTCATTCTAGCTTCAAGCATTGTATTTTTATCAACACTTGAATGTAGGTAGGTTTAATAAAAAAAAAAACATTTTGAGAACCATATCATATTTAGTAATATTTAACCATATGAATCATATTTAGTAATATTATTCCATCAGCACTCCCAACGCTTGCACAGGCTTTTACCCCTTTCTGGATCCACATTTCACTCAGAAACATTTGGCAGTTTTCATTCATATGCAGTTATTGTTGATGATCGCATCGTTTTTCATATGCATACATATGAGATCGCTTGTTTCTGCATCTTCCTGGTCTGTGTTTTTGATCGGCAAATTCAAGACTCATTCAGGAGAGGCATAATAGTGTCCCCTAGTGTATAACAGTGGAAACACAGAAAATTCTGTGTTTGGTGGGGAAAAAGTTAAAGGGAACGCGCTTCGTGTTGAGGGATGCACGCTCACTATCAAGATTGACTTGAAATGCATCCTGAAACTGGTGCAAATAAACAGATCCTGATGCTAGATTGGATGGTGGTTTCGAGGCAGCGGTACTGAGCAGATTGTTTGTTCCAGGAGCTTTCAGTCGTATGTATGCACCAGCGTGACCCTCATTATGGTTGCTTGGGAGAGCGTGTAAATGCGGTAGTTTTTCGCCACAACTCCAAAGGGCAGCTGAGTAGAGGCGCCTAACCTTTCCGACTCATAGAATACATCAACCATACAAATAACTCATTAACCTTATCCACTTAATGGGATACCCGCATCCCCCACCTACCACACTGGACTCTTTTAATTGGCCATCGCTAAGCCAAAAATGGCACGTCCCTTTACGAGCTGCCAGTGATGGGAGTGGGAATTGGCCCCTGTAGGGTCCTGCTCTTAGCGAGGGTGTTGTTTTGGGGGTTGTGTGCGATCAAAGAGGAGCATTGATTGGATGAACTCAGTAAGATGTGGCTTTTCATCACCTCGATGAGAAGTGGGATTGTCTTAAGAGGCTGCTGGAATAAACGCCTCTAATACCCCAAAGGATATGTGTGCCCCCTTCTCCTGCACAAAGACCTCTGGAAGCGTATACGCCCAATGATCAATACACTTGATTACTGCAGGGCAAATAACTAGAGCCTGCCGTTTTCCTTTTGAAGAACTGCCCAGAATCCTCCTCGCCCAAAGTACTTTCGTTGCCTATAATGTCATGGACAGATAGCATCATTTCTCATCTTCTAATAATGATCTGCTTTGTGTGTAGATATTGATTACATTGACTGGCTAAGCTTGCAAATCCATGACTTCTGCTGTGCTTTGAGCATATGGCCAGAAATATGCTCTACACAAGCCAATGCATTGCAAATCTTGCAGGCACTATGTATGCACGCAAATGTCTGGATGTGTTATTATTCAGGCCACTGGCTTTAAGCATGTTGACTGTTAAACTTTTCAGCCAGGCTGTGACAGTACTACTAGGGCTGGGCAATATGGCCAAAAAAAACATCTATCAGTATAAGTTTTTCTCTGTTATTTTACATCCTTCCCAATGTTGTCCAACAAAACACTGTTCATAATAAAGGCTGCAAAAGAAAATATATAGTCAATGTAACAATGTAGGTTATGCTGTGTATTATGTCCAAAAAAGGGCTAAAATCACATTACATTATAGCATTGTAACATTACAAATCCAAAAAATAATGCTTTTTAATGCAGAAGTTAAATACGCTAAACTAAAGATTAAAATAAAATACATTTTGATTAACATTTACAGTCAATTTACAGTTACTGCTATCATAGCAATACACTTACTTATTGGTTTAAAATTCTACACATGTATATTTTAGTTTGTATTATTGAGATCATATTTAATTGTGCGAAGTGAATGTAAACAATATGTATATTCATTTTAGGGGTTAATAGTGGTATTAATTTATTTGTGTTTGTAAAAAATGTTAGATAATGGCAAAGGCAATCTAAATGTAAAAATAAGTATAATAAAATAAATTGGATAACCTTTATACCCATAATATATCCCTAAAGATCCCAGGAATAAAAAAAAAATGTATGTTTGGCAATGCAATCTGATATTTCCTACTGACACACTACAGCAAAAGATAGAAATAACTGACTTGAAACCATTTTTAGCTGGTGAAAAGATTCTAGTGTTCTAATCATTTTGGCCACCGCTGTATTTTTGTTGACGTCAAACAATATTTTTGACTTCAATGTTAAAAACTCAAAAGACCAGCTAGCTGGGGAAACTATGTTAGATTTAGACGAAAGGATGCACTCAGTCACATGTTATTGTTCTTGCTTGAAAACCATGTGGGTTATTTGCTGTTTGAGTCAGATCTCAAAAATAATCACAGTAGGCGCGTAAAGGCATGTCCGCGACAGAGCAATGACGTGAGTGCTGCCGGTTGTGTGGATTTCTCACTAACACTGTCATTGCTTTCACACCCTATGCACTGCAGGCAGGTAACACGGCACAACTACAGCGCTTCCATCCTTGATGCACGTTAGATCTAGTGCTGAGAGAAATCTGCTTGTCGAGGAATGTCCTTGTTGTGTATCAATGCAAAGCAGTCTCTGTAGCTGTAGCACAGGACTGAACACAGGACAAAAGCAGAAGTGTGTTATGATTTCAATTGAATGATTTTAATTGTCTGTGGAGTATGACTTAGCAGAATTCACAAAAGAAAAGAACTCCTCCATAATGGCGAGGAGCCGCAGACAGCACTGCCCACAAGACACAAATTAAAGCAGAGCTTGTACATGATGGAGGGCATTAGTTATGCAATTACGGTATCTCACAGAAGTGAGTACACCCCTCACATTTTTGTAAATATTAGAGATGCACCGATTGCAATTTTCTTGGCCGATTCCGATGTCCGATTTTTTGGAAGTGTGACCTGCCGATACCGTTTTTTGCCGATACCAATTTTCTTTCTAAGAACTATAATTGACAGCATACACAAACAACTATCTATGCACGTTTCAACGAAAAATATTTTACATAATAAATGAAATTATTAAACAGTACAATTCCCTCAATCTGGACTAATTTGCAGATTTTCTCACTTAAACAACTCTCAAAATAAAGTGCTCTGTGACTGGAAAGAGGAAGATATAGTTAACTTAAAATTAGTTGCTTTATGTTTTGAATATTTTTAAAACACAAATAAATGTTGAAAAAATGCTATGAAACTTTTAAATAAGAATAAACCACCAGTAGGCGGCAGCAAATGTCTGTTTTAATGAGCGAGTCATTTATTAATTCATTCAACGGATTCATTCGAGGCTGATTCATTCAGAAACGAGGCGAGTGACTGTCCTCATGAACGGGCCACTGAATCATTGACTCACTCGATTCATTCAAACGTGGATTCATTCAGTAACCAAACACTGCTGTGTGTTGCTCAGAGACACAACAGTTCTGCTGTGGCTTTGATCGCAACTATTTTTGTCAGCGAAATTGAGCAAAAATAGTCAATATTTTGTCTAAAATCTAAATCTTAACATTGTATAATTTATCACTTATCATTTTAACCTCTTGTTCATCGAAACACTACTGTATAAAATCAGTGTCACATTGCAATCGGGCTGATATTGTTATCCGGTGAAACATCATGGCAGTCTAATGTTGCTTAACTGAATCATATTTTGTAAATGTAACACAGTTCATAGATACGGGAAGAAGGAGGCGGGAACCGGCGAACATTTAATACTTTAATAATAAAATAAACAAACACAAATGAAAAGCGGCAGCCCCTCATGGACGACTGCCGCACACAAAACACAAACTAAAATCCAGGCCTGGTCCTCTCTCGCCTTCCACTGTCGTCACTCCTCATTTAACCCTTACGAAGCTCCTCCGTGAGACTCGAGACCGGTGAGTGGCGCAGGTGTCGTTCATTACCATTTACTCCACAGGCCTCGCTCCGTTCCCACGGCTCTCGGCCCTGCTCCACTCGCCACATACCCCCATCGCCCCTCGCAGGCCGGGGGGTACCCACGAGACTGCGATCTACTCCCCCCCTCCCCTCTCTCCCGGGGGGAGCCCATCAGGGCGGCCGCGGCGTACCTGGGGGTAAGGACAGACGAGGCGAGAGAAAAGGAGACGGAAGGATGAGGAGTGACAGAGAAGAGAGAGGGGAGGGAGGAAAAAAAAAACATCTCGGTCCGGTTCCCGGACACACTGCCGCTCGGTCCCCAACCAGCTGAGCGGCTCTTACTCGCGGTGCCATGCGATGGTACTGGACATCTTTGGTGGACGGCTTGACACTCCTCCGCCTCCTGGCGGACAGCGATGGCTCCTCCAGTCGAGGGCAGCCGGCAGCGAGTCCCCCGTTCCCTGCTCCAACCCCAACCTGGCGGATGGCAGCAGGCTCCGGCCCACTGGCGAACGGCGCCGTCACCTCCGCTCCCTCTCAGACGGCAGCCACCCCTCCTCGTCCCAGGAGCACGGCAGCGAGCCTTCCGTCCCACTAGCTCTTCCATTGTTCCAGCACCACCGCCTCGAGCAGCCACTGGCGGTCTCCGCTTCTTCCTGCTGCCCGATCTCCTCAGCACCGAGATCCCCCTCAGCAGCGAGGGCTCTCTGACAGCGTGTCCCTCCTTCCTCCCGGGTTTCGGCACCAATGTAACACAGTTCGTAGATACGGGAAGAAGGAGGCGGGAACCGGCAAACATTTAATACTTTAATAATAAAATAAACAAACACAAATGAAAAGCGGCAGCCCCTCACGAACGACTGCCGCACACAAAACACAAACTAAAATCCAGGCCTGGTCCTCTCTCGTCTTCCACTGTCGTCACTCCTCATTTAACCCTTCCGAAGCTCCTCCGTGGGACTCGAGACCGGTGAGTGGCGCAGGTGTCGTTCATTACCATTTACTCCACCGGCCTCGCTCCGTTCCCACGGCTCTCGGCCCCGCCCCACTCGCCACAGTAAATCTCTTTTTTTTTCTACCGCAGTATGCATCTATACATTTCTGTGAGTAACTTTGTGTGTGCTGTCTCTCTCTCACACACTCACTCAGGCTGTGCAAGCCTCATCTGGCACGACATCAATACATTATCAGTCGCTGTTTACACTGAATTACATTAAAATATGAATCATTCTCATGCGAAACAACGTGTTTACACGTGACTGTGAGTGTACGCGTGGCTGTGACATCTCTGCCTGCGCCACTGGCAATAAAAGGATCAGCTCGCAATCGGCAAGACGAGAGAGTGACCGAGAGTCACCGATCCGGGTCATGCGAAAAATCGGCTGATTCCGATCCCTGGCCGGTCAAGTAAAGTATCTCTAGTAAATATTTTATTATATATTTTCATGTGACAACACTGAAGAAATGACACTTTGCTACAATGTAATGTAGTGAGTGTACAGCTTGTATAACAGTGTAAATGTTCTGTCCCTTCAAAATAACTCAACACACAGCCATTAGTGTCTAAACATCTGACCACAGAAATGAGGACACCCTTAAGGGAAAATGTCCAAATTGGGCCCAAACTGTCAATATCTTGTGTGGCCACCATTATTTTCCAGGACTGCCTTAACCCTCTTGGGCATGGAGTTCACCAGAGCTTCACAGGTGGCCACTGGAGTCCTCTTCCACTCCTCCATGATGACATCACAGAGCTGGTGGATGTTAGAGACCTTGCGCTCCTCCACCTTTCGTTTGAGGATGCCCCACAGATGCTCAATAGGGTTTTGGTCTGAGACATGCTTGGTCAGTCCATCACCTTTACCCTCAGCTTCCATGTTGGAATACTGCCCTGCAGCCCAGTCTCCGAAGGGAGGGGATCATGCTCTGCTTCAGTCTGTCACAGTACATGTTGGTATTTATGGTTCCCTCAATGAACTGTAGCTCCCCAGTGCTGACAGCACTCATGCAGCCCCAGACCATGACACTCCCACCACCATGTTTGACTGTAGGCAAGACACACTTGTCTTTGTACTCCTCACCTGGTTGCCGCCACACACGCTTGACAGCATCTGAACCAAATACATTTATCTTGGTCTCATCAGACCACAGGATATGGTTCCAGTAATCCATGTCCTTAGTCTGCTTGTCTTCAGCAAACTGTTTGCAGGCTTTCTTGTGCATCATCTTTAGAAGAGGCTTCCTTCTGGGATGACAGCTATGCATACCAATTTGATGAGTGTGTGACGTATGGTCTAAGCACTGACAGGCTGACCTTCTACCCCTTCAACCTCGGCAGCAATGCTGGAAGTACTCATACGTCTATTTCCCAAACACAACCTCTGGATATGATGCTGAGCACATGCACTCAACTTCTTTCGTCGACCATCTCAAGGCCTGTTCTGAGTGGAACCTGTCCTGTTAAACCGCTGTATGGTCTTGGCCACCGTGCTGCAGCTCAGTTTCAGGGTCTTGGCAATCTTCTTATAGCCTACGTCATCTTTATGTAGAACAGATTTATTTGTTCACACCTGAGACCTTATAACACTATCGAGTCACATGACACCGGGAGAGAAAATGACTAATTGGGCCCAATTTGGACATTTTCACTTAGGGTAACTCACTTTTGTGGCCAGAGGTTTAGACATAAATGGCTGTCTGTTGAGTTATTTTGAGGAGACAGCAAATTTACACTGCTATACAAGCTGTACACTCACTACTTTACATTGTAGCAAAGTGTCATTTATTCAGTGTTGTCACATGAAAAGGTATAATAAAATATTTACAAAAATGTAAGGGATGTACTCACTTCTGTGAGATACTGTATGTGTCCTGAATTCTGTTATTCTGCTGTTATTTGCGTTATAATGGGAGTTGTTTGCAGGGTAATTTAGGCTCTTGACCCAGTGTATGCGCATGGTGCAAACATTTTGACAAACACAATTACAAGATTGGCCCCAAGTGCTTTCATGCCAACAAAACAATTATGCAAAACTAATGACACGTTGTCAAACATTTTAATCCTCAATACATACAAAGTATGCTCAAATGTGTCTTTCTTTTTGAGGGAGAGTGATGTTTAATCAAAGTTAGACAAGCATCATTGATTTGAAGAACATAAAACAACAGTGTCTGAAAGCACCTGCTATCTCAGCTTTAAATGATTCATGTTGTTGTTTTAATGAACTTCAGTTGTATACGAGTTCAGTTGTGGATTTCCATATATGATGTTGCTGGTTGGTGATCTCAGAAGAAGAAAAAAGCAGTGTGTAATTATATTTGTAGTTTTGAACTTATTTAGATTTTTATATGCATTGATTTTCATGCATGAATATTCTAGTTCTCAACATATTCATTAAAATTCTGCATAGGAAATCTATGTAAATATCATAAATATCTCCTACTGTAAAATGACAAGTGTGCTTATACAAAAAAAAATGAGATCAGATGTACAAATATCATTCTGTAGATTCTGGATGCAGCAAATCTTTTAATAGATGCACCATTACCCAAAAAGCATAAAAGCAGTGTGTATTTGCATAATGTACAGAAGTCAGTGTAGTCAAGAGAAATGTGTGAATTGCTCTGTAGTTTATGGATGATATATGATTAATTGCATGCTTGAGACAATTAATGTATGTGTGTCTAGAGAGCAAGTGTGTGATGGGATGAGATTGATCCTCTCAGTGGAGAACACAGCAGGAGCTCTGACAGCAGACTCCTCACGCACACATACACACACTCACACACACACACACACACGCATGCATGCACTCACACACGTACACACACACTCACACACACACACGCACACACACACACACACGCACACACACACACACACACACACACACACACACACACACACGCATGCACGCACGCACACGCACACACACACGCATGCATGATTGCATTCTTATAATTTGCAAGTAAGTATATTTGTCAAAACAATTTGTACACAAGACACAATTAATTACCTGGAAAAGCTTGCTCAAAACCTTGAGTTCATCTCTCAAAAGTAAGTATTTATGTCTATGAATATAGCAGCAGTGGCATCAAGTTGACTAGTCCCTGTTATTGTTCACAAACCAGATCAAATGCTTAGAAATGTTGTCAAATGCAACGGTGCACTCTATCAGGATTTCCTGATGTTCACTACCGATTTGATACCCGAATTGTGCATTTATCTTTATGCCATTTATCAATTTAAATAGTACAAATTCAAATACTGCTCTATGTGGGATTCATATGTCAGTGTAAGGTTATGATTGAGAGCTCTTCCACCTCGCTCCGTGTCTTCTTCCCGGCTGTTTGTTCCCTTGTCAGAATTCATAACTGCTTTGTCTGTATGTGCTTGCCAAATTAATCTTCATCTGATGTTATTTTTTTAGAACTGGCTGATCTAATGCTATACATTTCCCAAGTTTTACCTGCGCAATTCATCAATTCAGGACACATACATTCTTTTTTTTTTTAAGTCTAATAGAAAAGTTTATAAAATATGCTTGATGCATGTTGACATCTAGTTCAACTGTTTTGTATTTAATGACTTATTCGTTGAATTAATGTCTATTTTTTTGAGTGGTGAGACCATTCAACAGAGAGCCAGTGAAATGTATTTCGATCAATGTGACATAAGCAGTTGATAACGTAGGAAACAGCAGACAATTGTACATAATCAATTGCATGAATGTACCAAAGCATAGGCAATTTGTTCAAAAGAATGAGAAATTGCTTTTGTGATGTGCAAAAGTGACTAGATGATGTGGAGGTTGAACAAGAAGTTTTGAGGATATTTAGTTGTGATCTGAGAAGGGTACATGAGAAAATCTGTAATCACCGTTATTGTTGTTTATTCATTTTTTATTAACAAACAGCTGTGACAGAAAACAGACTGACTGTATTGCAATTTTATTTATCTCAGTAGAGATCACTAAACTCCAGCGTACATGTTTGCTAGTGTTTTGAGCTCATCAGCAGGTTTTCTGTAATGTAGAGACAGCATGCATGTGATTAACTAAACCATTTGTTTTAAGAGCAAAGGTCTGATTGGGGGAGAGATGACTCTCTCTCCTCTCCACCTGTAGCTGGTGTGTGGTGAGAGCATACACTTGATTGGCTCTATGTCTCTCTCTCCTCTCCACCTGTAGCTGGTGTGTGGTGAGCGCATACACTTGATTGTCTCTATGACTCTCTCTCTTCTCCACCTGTAACTGGTGTGTGGTGAGCGCATACACTTGATTGGCTCTATGACTCTCTCTCCTCTCCACCTGTAGCTGGTGTGTGGTGAGAGCATACACTTGATTGTCTCTATGACTCTCTCTCCTCTACACCTGTAGTTGGTGTGTGGTGAGCACATACACTTGATCGTCTCTATGACTTTATCTCCTCTCCACCTGTAGCTGGTGTGTGGTGAGCGCATACACTTGATTGGCTCTATGTCTCTCTCTCCTCTCCACCTGTAGCTGGTGTGTGGTGAGAGCATACACTTGATTGGCTCTATGACTCTCTCCCTCCTCTCCACCTGTAGCTGGTGTGTGGTGAGCGCATACACTTGATTGGCTCTATGTCTCTCTCTCCTCTCCACCTGTAGCTGGTGTGTGGTGAGCGCATACACTTGATTGGCTCTATGACTCTCTCTCCTCTCCACCTGTAGCTGGTGTGTGGTGAGCGCATACACTTGATTGGCTCTATGACTCTCTCCCTTCTCTCCACCTGTAGCTGGTGTGTGGTGAGCGCATACACTTGATTGGCTCTGACTCTCTCTCTCTCCACCTGTAGCTGGTGTGTGGTGAGCGCATACACTTGATTGGCTCTGACTCTCTCTCTTCTCTCCACCTGTAGCTGGTGTGTGGTGAGCGCATACACTTGATTGGCTCTATGACTCTCTCTCCTCTCCACCTGTAGCTGGTGTGTGGTGAGCGCACTGGTCCCGTTGTCCTGTGGCAGTCGTCTCATCATCCAAGTGGATGCTGCACACTGGTGAGAAGAGACCCCCCACATGATTGTAAAGCGCTTTGGGTGTACAACAACAATACACAATAAAGCTTTACATAAATGCATCATTCATTCATATCTGTCATTTATTCTCCCTTGTGTTGTTCTAGACCCATATATTTATTTCCTTCTTCCTTTCCTTGTACACCAAATAATTTGTTTGTGAATGTTCACACTGCTCTTTTCCACGCAGTGAAGACATAAAGTGACAAGTGCTCAAAAAGGACAAAAGAGTCTTCTAATATCATATGATAGATTTATTTGAGAAACAGGCTGAACATGTTCTACAATCCGTTGCAAAACATCAACATTTTGTGGAGATGAAAGAAAGCCTTTAATTGCTCATTACTAATTAGATTATATTATAATTATCAAGTCTGTGTACATTTGGTGTACATTTTGCATCTGCCCAAACTGATCATAACTGATTAGCACCTGAAATCTACACGATGCCTTCTGTTAATTGGAGAGAGATATTTGGTTAACTCCAATGCAGGAAAACTGGGGTACATTAAAACATACAGCACTGTAGAGTATGCAGAATATACTACATATATTACAATGACATTGTGAAGTGTCAAAACTCAATTTAAGTTCCCTTTCAGTCGGTCACTCCGAGTCACGTCGGATGACCGACGAATTGGGATCTCGCCAGAGAGACCTATCCACTTCGAGTGTAACTAAACGAGCCAATGGACATTGGCATGCGATCATTGCATCCAGCTGCCGCTGATCACAGCGTGAGTATAAGAGGCAGCGGTGCACCGCATTAATCATCCTTTAACCCGAGCCGGCGGTGGTATTCACTACTGCTCTTCCTGTCTGCGAGTGAGAAACTGAGCGGTGCGGGCGTTACAGCACGGCAGCGGTGGTCGCGGTCTCACGGGAGAGAGAAACGGTTCCCGTGAAGACAGTCACACTAGGAGTGTGCGGTGGCCAGCCCCCCGCGTGCTTCAGCACTAAGAGCAGATTTCTCTAAAGTACACGGGTGATCGCGTCTTATTAAAGATGTCTTATCACCCGTGCGTTTCTGGGTGCGGTCGATCTCTGGCGCCTCAGGGTCACGATCACTGCCTCACGTGTCTGGGCATTCAGCACGCTGAGGAAGCTTTCGTGGATGGTTCATGTTCTTCATGTGGGGACATGACCATCTCGAGTTGCGCAATAGACTCCGCTGTGTCAAACATGGCGGAGTCCTCTGCCTCTGCCGCGATCTGGCATTCGTCCTGGCACAAAGCGGGCGGCACAGCATCCGGTGGAGTCAGAGGTGATCTGAGGATTACGGTGAGGGCTTCCCCAAGTGGAGGTTCTCACCCCTCAGGCACTCCGCAGCCGGCGGGGTACCGTTGGTTCGGACTGGGGCCTCTGCTGAGTGGGGTACCCCACCCGTTTCCTTCGGTGCCTCCTGATGACCAGATGTCGGTCGCTGCATCGGAGGGCGAGCCCTCTCTCCGGGATGACGACTCGGCTGCGTTGCCCCCGGGTGTGGTAGCGTTGTCGAGCCAGACCCAGAGATGACGGCTATGCTTTCCGGGCCGCCGAGCGTCGGGCTCGTGTGGAATCCTCCACCACGTCCCGACCCTTCTAGGTTGGACGAGTGGTTTCTCGGGGGTCGCACTGGTTTTCAGCGCCTCGGTGCCATTCTTTCCGGAAGTGCATGAGGAGCTTACAAGGTCATGGAAGGCACCTTTTACTGCCCGAAATAAACCTTGTGGCTCCTCCCCCCTCACCACCCTCGATGGTGGAGCCGCTTTGGGGTACACGGGCATCCCCTCTGTGGAGCGGTCTGTGGCCATGCAGTTGTGTCCAACAGTCGCTTCCACTCTGCGGGGTGAACCGTGTCTCCCCTCACGGGCCTGTAGTACTCGTCAGGCCTCACTGGCAGTGCTTATAGAGCCTGTGGGGAGGCGGCTTCTGCCCTACACGCCATGGCGTTACTGCAGGTCCATCAGGCCAAAGCACTGAGAGACCTGCACGAGGGTGGGCATGACCTGGCGGTTCTACATGAGCTGCGTGCTGCGGCGGACCTCGCGCTCCGGCGGCGAAGGTGACCGCACAGTCTCTGGGTCGTGCGATGTCCACGCTTGTGGTCCAGGGCGCCATCTCTGGCTGTGTCTCACTGACATGAAGGAGCAGGAGAAGGTACAGTTCCTGAATGCTCCCGTGTCACAGACCGGCCTTTTCGGCGATGCTGTCGAGAGCTGTGCCCAGCAGTTTTCGGCAGCACAGAAGCAGACTGAGGCGATCAAGCACATCATGCGCCGGAGGAAACCGCTGCTGCTTCCACTCCGGCTGCAGCCCCTCAGCCTGCTCGTCGCTGCGGGCGCCCCTGTGGCCGCCCGCTCCACGCCGCGGCAGCAGCCTTCCACCGTCGGCGTCGTGGAGCCGGTCACAGACAGGGCGCCCAGCCCGTCCAGGCCTGCCAAACCAGGCGGCAAGCGCAAGTGCAAGAGGCCCTGAGGCAGGCGACCCAGAGATGGAGAGAACTGCTCGTCGGGAGATGGTGACCGCACCACTCCCTCCCGGAGGAGGGCCGGTGGAGAATCCTTTGTTTCGTTTTGTTTTGTTCCGCCGCTGGCCCAGCAGCCAGCGGTACCCAAAACTTCAATAAAGAGCAGTTTCCTCAGTCTCTGGGTCTCAAGAGGAGGAGATTGGTGTACCGTGCATCACGGGATCACTTCCTCCTCCTCTCTCGCCAGGCAGGGGTTGCCCAAGAGCACCCCTCCTGCCCATTTGTGGAACCGGGTAAGGGCAGTAGCACTCAAGCCCCGCTACAAGTCGTCACACGCAAGCCGGGCTCCTCGTTTCCTCCCACGAGGAGGAATCAGGTGAGTGTTACTACACACCCAGACCCCGCCCCCGCCATCACAGGCCAGGCCTTCACAGGCCCCGGGCCGGGTCCCTGTGTTCCACATCGCTGCCCAACCACGGCGTCGGTGGCTCCGTTGGTGCCGCTGGCACGGTCTCTCGAGCCTGGCTACGCTCCCCAGTCCGTCTCGGTGGCTCCTACGGACCATCAGACTCGGCTATGCGATTCAGTTCGCCCGGCGTCCCCAAGTTCAGGGGCATCCGGTTCACTTCAGTCAAACCCGCCGATGCTCCTGTCTTGCGTCTGGAAATCGCAGTCCTACTGGCGAAGGATGCGATAGAGCTGGTCCCTCCAGCCGATATGAGGTCGGGGTTGTTCAGCCCCTACTTCATTGTGCCCAAGAAAGGTGGTGGGTTACGACCGATCTTGGATCTGCGAGTTTTGAACCGTGCACTTCACAAGCTGCCGTTCAAGATGTTGGCCTTGAAACGCATTTTGGATCGTCCGTCCCTAGATTGGTTTGCAGCGATCGACCTGAAGGGAGCGTACTTTCATGTCTCGATCCTCCCGCGACACAGGCCATTCCTGCGTTTCGGCGTTCGAGGACAGGCGTATCAGTACAAGGTCCTGCCCTTCGGCTGTCCCTGTCGCCTCGCGTCTTCACCAAAGTCGTGGGCGGCCCTTGTCCCCTGAGAGAACAAGGTGTGCGCATTCTCAACTACCTCGACGACTGGCTCATACTGCACAGTCTAGCAGGCAGTTGTCTGCACACAGGGACCTGGTGCTCAAGCACCTCAGCCTGCTGGGCCTTGGTCAACTGGGAAAAGAGCAAACTCGTGCCAACGCAGAGGATCTCTTTTCTCGGCATGGAGTTCGATTCGGTCAACCAAACAGCACGCCTCACCCAGGAACGTGCTCAGTCAGTGCTGAACTGCTTCAAGACCTTATCAGGCAGGACGGCGGTTCCACTGAAACTCTTTCAGAGGCTCCTGGGGCATATGGCTGCAGCTGCGGTGACAGTTCCGCTCGGTCTGCTCCATATGAGACCGCTTCAGCACTGGCTCTATGGCCGAATCCCGAGGTGGGCGTGGAAAGCGGCACTTACCGGGTTCAGATTACACCGGCCTGCCGCCAAGACCTTCAGGCCGTGGTCAGATCCCTCGTTCCTTCGGGCAGGAGTGCCCCTGGAGCAGGTATCCAGGCATGCTGTGGTATTCACAGATGCCTCATCCACAGGCTGGGGAGCCACGTACAGCGGGCACGCAGTATCAGGGGTTTGGACGGGTCCCCAACTGCATTGGCATATCAATTGCCTCGAGTTGCTAGCAATGCGCCTTGCCCTGAGCCGTCTCAGAGGCGCCTTCAGCGCAAGGCGTTCTGGTCCGTCTCGGACAACACTGCGACCGTTGCGTATATCAACCGGCAAGGCGGTTTGCGCTCCGTCGCATGTCGCAACTCGCCCGCCACCTCCTCCTCTGGAGTCAGAAGCATCTGAGGTCGCCTTGCCATCCACATCCCAGGAGTGTTCAATCGGGCAGCCGGCAGGCTGTCTCGAGCAGCACTTCCAGGCAGTGGAGACTCCATCCCAGGCGGTTCAGCTGATTTGGGGCGGTTCGGAGCTGCCAGGTCGACCTGTTTGCATCTCCAGAAACCACCCACTGCCAAGAGTTCTACTCCCTAACCGAGGCAACGCTCGGCACGGATGCACTGGCACACAGCTGGCCCGGGGCCTGCGCAAATATCGTTCCCCAGTGAGCCTACTAGCACAGACACTGTGCAAGATCAGGAGGACGAGCAGGTCTTGTTAGTGGCTCCATATTGGCCCAACAGGACCTGGTTCCCGGAACTCATGCTCCTCGCGACAGCCCCTCCTGGCCAATTCCTCTGAGGAAGGATCTGCTTTCTCAGAGGACGGGCACTATGGCACCACCAGCGCCCTGTGGAAACTCCACGTATGGTCCCTGGATGGGACGCGGAGGTTCTAGCTGACCTACCCCAGGAGGTAGCACTCACTATCACTTCAGCACGGGCACCGTCACGAGACAGGCCTATACTCTGAAGTGGAACCTGTTCGTCGAATGGTGTTCCTCCCACCAGGAGGACCCCGGAGATGCTCGATCAGAGCTGTGCTTTCCTTCTTACAGCAAGGGTTGGGCGTGGGCTGTCCCCTTCCACCCTTAAGGTTTATGTGGCCGCTATTTCTGCTTACCACGACCCGTGGGGGAAGTCGGTGGGGAAGCACAATCTGGTTGTCAGGTTTCTTAGAGGGGCCAGGAGGTTGAACCCTCCTAGGCCCCCCTCTCTACCCTCTTGGGATTTGGCTTTGGTGCTAAGAGCCCTAATAACTGCCCCCTTTGAGCCTTTGCAGTCAGTCGAGTTGAAGTTTCTATCTATGAAAACCCTACTCCTGACTGCATTGGCCTCGATCAAGAGGGTGGGGGACCTGCAGGCATTTTCGGTCGACGATTCGTGCCTTCAGTTTGGGCGGCTGACTCCAGTGCAACACTGAGGCCCGGCCCGGCTATGTGCCCAAGGTTCCTACCACTCCTTCAGGGACCAGGTAGTGAATCTGCAAGCGCTGCCCCGGAGGAGGCAGACCCAGCCTAGCTTTGCTCTGTCCGATGCAGCGCACTGCGACAGTACACGGATAGAACTCAAAGCTTTAGGACCTCAGAGCAGCTCTTTGTCTGCTACGGTGGACAGCAGAAGGGGAAGGCTGTTTCCAAGCAGAGGATGGCCAACTGGATAGTGGATGCTATCACCTTGGCCTATGAAGCACAAGGTGTGCCCTGCCCGCTCAGGTTGCGTGCTCACTCCACTGGGGTGTTGCATCGTCCTGGGCGCTGGCTCGTGGCGCCTCGCTTGCAGACATCTGTAGAGCTGCGGGTTGGGCGACTCCCAACACGTTCGCTAGGTTCTATAGCCTGCGTGTCGAACCGGTTTCCTCCTGTGTTCTCACCTCAAACGGGTAGTGGCACTGAGAGGCCCTGTTCAGAGTCGGCTTGCGGCGTCACTAAACGCCTTATTCTCCAGAGAGTTCCCTAACTGGGCAAACCCTGTCGAGTCCTCCAGCACTCCGGTGCCCAGACGTGGCGGAACGTACGGTGCCAGGCCTTTCAGCCAATGAATTCTTGAAATCTGGTGTGAGGCTAGTGCCCATATGAGTGACCCTGTTGGGATCCCATATGTGTTTTCCACGGTATGCTTATTAGAACCGTGTTCCCC
>CM050426.1:252184-284684 GCA_027564155.1 Gymnocypris eckloni scoliostomus
TAAATGGTTGATCTAGTTGTCATAAACTGTCAAGCATATTTTCTACACATTTCTATTAGTCTTTTTGTAAATTTGCCGTGAATTGTGCAAGTGAATCTTGAGTTTCACTAATGAAGAGAATATAGATCAACCAATTATAAACCAGTTATCTGAAATTGCTCAAAGCTGCATCTCATGAACTTTCAATTGGAAAGCATATATAGACAGAGGACAACACAAGAGTTACAAATTGTGACAATGGATAAACATCCAGAAAACAATCAGGGTCAACAGACGAAAGGAAGAACAGGAGTAATGATGCATGGAAATATACAGAGGCAAAACAGAGGAAGAGGCAGAAGAGGCCAAGGACACTCTGAGGCGCATATCAGATTAAATAAGGGCCACTACTGTGGACCATGTTGCCAATCATGGCCTTACAATTACTGAAGGGTGCAGCTAAATATTGGGAGATCGACCATGTCCTCAATAATTCAAACATTTCTAAACAGTCTCTTTCAATCAATATCCCACATACAGTAATGTGTAAATTTGTACTTTTGAAATGGATATATGGCATACATAATTAGTGCAGCCTTCTGCATTTCAATACTGTTTATGTTGTCCAAACTGTTGCCATAGTTTACATCAGGTAACTCTAACAGTGTGCAGTGTTATATTGACAACATGACTAAGCATTTTGACTATATTGTTTGTGAACAATGAGACAAGGATTTTTTCATTCTGATGGCACTGATTTGTTCATTGACATAAATACTTACTTTTGAGAGATAAACTAAAGATTTTGAGTACGTTACAGGCTTTGTAGGAAATCCATTGTGTAGTGCTGTTTGTACGAATTGTCTTGAGAAATGCACATACTTCTTTGCAAATATTAAGGATGGTTCGAGAAATGCATCAAAGCCACTGAGAAAAACTGTATTTGTTATGTTGACAGATAGATTTGTTGCAGACTACTGTTGCGTTTTATGTGTATTTTGAAATCTTCTATACAATTTAAACATGAATCATGTTATTTGTTCTATTCCATTGTCAGATAGATGAATTGCTGATTGTTGCAAAGTCCTTCCAAGAGAAGGGGGTGGTGGCAGGGACAGACGGACGGACAGACAGACAGACAGATCATAGGTGCGTCCCAAATCGTGTACTTATGCACTATTCTATGACGTTTTGTAATATCAGGAGTTTTTTTGGCTCAAAATGCGGCGGAGGTGGTACCATCATGATCATATGCACATAATGTACCCACCCTTCAACTGGGTGAAACAAACACTTTTTTCACGCAAAGTATTTTAGGTGTTATAATAATTATAGCTGATTAAAGAAAATGACAATTGTAAAGTTATGTTTTATTTTCTGTCACCTAATGTTTTATTATTTATTCTTAAAATAGCTTTATGAAATGTTTTATTTTTCCTCAAAAATTATGTGTTGTGTATCTGGTTATCAAATGAAGGCATTAAACATTAATTCAATTTATCTTTAAATGAAAATTTAAAGATAATTAAACTCCGAAATTTTGGCAGGCAACCAGGAGAGAGCTAGAGCAGCCGTAGCATTGGTATCGACAGTTGTTGAACAAGAATTTAAAACCAGACTATTTAGGCCTTACAAACCTTGCACCATTTTAACATGATGGACAGCTGCTGTGCGCCAGGATGTCAGAACAAGCAGGGGAAAGCTAGGGTTGCCAACTGCCCCGTATTAGCCAGGACGTCCCGTATATTTGGCTTAGTTTATGTGTGTAACGAATCCGGCCTCTGTGGTTCCCGCTGATCGTCACCAGAGGTCACCATCACCCGAGTATTGACTTCTCTCTCCAAACTCCATTTCCCATCATCCTGTACCAGGACTCTGATGGCTAGTTCACCTGATGCTCATCTATAGGACTACTTAAGCCACACTCACTCACACACTCATCGCAAAGTCTTCTATTGCCCCGGCAGACATTTCTTAGCATACTCATCTTTCTCTGTTTGATCATTGTGTTTTGACTCTGGACTGTTTCTCTCGTTTAGGATTGATCTCTGCCTGCCTTTCTTGATACTCTGCTCTTGTCTCTCCTCTGATATCCCTGTTGCTGTCACTGACCACTGACTGTACGACTGTGTTAACTCTTATTAAACCTGCAAATGGATCCCCACTCTGTTGACTCATCATTACAATGTGTCCCATACGTGACCTCCCATGGCCAGTTTTTCGCCCCCTCACGCAGTATTTGTTAAGTAAATCAGAAAGTCCTGAAGGTAACTGCTCAAGGAAGGCTGCATAATCATCTGCCGGCTGGCTGCTCCCGCTTCACAATAAGTGGCGCTCGTGCTAATAATGCCAATCCTGTCCGTGTTTAGACTAAAGTAAATTTATATTTTGGCAAATGCAAACAACATGATTCTTTTTAATGAGTCCAACATTCAGACGCGCATGAAAACATGCAATCTATCTGAGACATGATCAATCACCAGCCTGTCTCAAATCCTGTGCTGACCAGCTGGCCCCCATCTTCACAAAGATCTTCAACAGATCACTGGAACTGTACGAAGTCCCCTCATGCTTCAAACGCTCCACCATCATCCCTGTCCCCAAAGAAACCCACAATTACAGGATTAAATTACTACAGGCTTGTGGCTCTAATGTCTGTGGTCATGAAGTCATTTGAAAATCTGGTGCTGGCCCACCTAAAGGACATCACTGGACCTTTGCTGGATCCTCTTCAGTTTGACTACAGAGCAAACAGGTCTGTGGACGATGCAGTCAACACTGGACTGCATTATGTTCTGCAACATCTAGACAGACTAGGGCTTATGTGAGGATCCTGTTTGTGGACTTCAGCACGGCCTTTAACTCTATCATCCCAATCCGTCTTCTGCCCATAATAACTCAGCTCTCCGTGCCCACCTCCATCTGTCAGTGGATCAACAGCTTCCTGACAGACAGGCAGCAGCTAGTGAGGCTGGGAAAATACACATCCAGCACCCAGCACGATCAGCACTGGAGCTCCTCAGGGCTGTGTTCTCTCCCCACTGCTCTTCTCCCTCTACACGAATGACTGCACATCTAAAGACCCCTCTGTCAAGCTCCTGAAGTTTGCAGATGACACCACACTGATCGGCCTCCTCAAGTGATGAGTCTGCTTACAGACAGGAGGTTAAGGAGCTGGCTGTCTGGTGCAGTCTTAACAACCTGGAGCTGAACATGCTCAAAACAGTGGAGATGATTGTGGACTTCAGGAGAAGCCCCCCTGCTCTCCCCCCACTTACCATCATGAACAGCACTGTGACTACAGTGGAGTCATTCAGGTTCCTAGGCACCACCATCTTCCAGGACCTGAAGCGGGACAATCACATTGAGTACATTGTAAAAAAGGCCCAGCAGAGGCTGTACTTCCTTCACCAGCTGAGGAAGTAGAACCTGCCACAGGAGCTGCTGAAACAGTTCTACTCTGCCATCCTACTCTACCATTGAATCTATCCTCTGCACATCAATAACTGTCTGGTTCAGCTCAGCTACCAAATCTGACCACAGAAGACTATAGATGGTAGTCCGGACTGCTAAGCGAATCATTGGTACAACCCTCCCCACTCTCCCAGAACTGTACTTATCCAGAGTGAGCAGAAGTGTGGGCAATATCACTCTGGACCCTCACATCCAGCACACTCACTCTTTGAACTGTTACCGTCTGGTCGACGCTACAGAGCTCTGAGCACAAGAACGTCCAGACACAGGAACAGTTTCTTACCTTAAGTAATCCATCTCATGAACACTTGACAATAATTATGGTTCACACACTTTTTATACACTTATACACTTATTTATCTAACACAGATACATCTGTGTTTTTGTTCTGTCACTGTCACGCTGTTGCCCTGCGGTAGCTTCTGTCATGAAAATAAGTTCATTGTATATGTAAACATACCTAGCAACAAAGCTCATTCTAATTCTGAATATGGGAAACCGTCTTTTACTACAAAATAGAGAAAAAACATTTTACATTTAAAGCGTTACCCCAAAATGAAAATTTTGTCATTTCTCACTTACCCCCTTGTCTTTCCGAACTCATAAAAGCTGATAAAAGCATAAAAGCTCATAAAAGCTAAAATATGAGCCCAAAATGAAGTAGAATTTACATTAAACAAATTGATGGGCTTTAGTGTTGATTACATCTGGTACGTTATAAACAGTGATTGAAATAGATAGTTCTTCAGATTTAAGTTTTTGATGAATTGCTATGAATGTAATGATGACCAGCAGCACAAATGTTGTCTTCTGAAGCAATACTATACTTTTTTGTGTATATTAAATTGAAATGTAAACCTAAACAATGATCAAATCATGAATACACAGCACAGATGAAAAATAACAAACATCCCACAAGAATGACATCATGACATCTAAAAACCAGTCATGTTTGATATAATGTTGTGTGTGCCACCATTTTGATTCAGACTGAATTGGCAGAGTGAATAACATCTTCAATTTCGCTTTGTCTATCATTCACATTTTTTTTGGCATTTTGTGTTGGTTCAGAAGAATACCAGTGATATCTTTTAAATTCTGGTTATAGTTACGTAGTTAAATACTTCACTAATATTGATGGAAAATGTTTCTTTTATATTTCTAATTGCACTTATCCTAAAGTTGCTTTGGTTTTTCAAAATGATGTCAGGTAATTGCCAACGCTGTTTGTAATGGTTGAAAGTTGTCTTATTATGATTCATACAAATAAGCTGTCCATAAATGTTGATTTAAATTTCTCTAAATTGTGTTTTGTCTTCATGGTCAATAATGGCATCAGTCATTCAAGCTATGATCCTGGCAGATCTACTACTATCTGAAAATAATACTTTTTTCAAGACACACAAGGTAGGAGACATGACAGGACAACTTTATAATCACTTGGCAACATTTTAACCTTTTAGATGAGATCAGCAGAAATCACTGAATAGTTGAGCATTTGAGTTGTCTTAAATGGATAGTCCACAAAAAAAAAAATATCTTGGTTTACTCACCCTCGTGTTGTTCCAAGCCTATTTTTAATGAATTTTATTCATCTTCAAACAAAAGTATATATTTTTTTATATTCTTTCATTGTTTTTGTCTATCCATTGGAAGTCTAAAGTTTTTAGTTTAGGCTTTGACACATAATAAAAAACCCTTAGCTTAAGTTTCTCAGTTAATGTTTGTGTCTTCTTTAGAAGACTTGAATGAAACCACTTTATTCATATGGATAAACTTGTCTTTAAAGGGTTAGTTCACCTAAAAATGACAATGGGAGATAAAATATAATATTCAATAATGTTATGACTAATATGTTAAATAATGTAAAATATATATATAAATAAATAACATTACCCCCTGTTACCACCCTGTTCTACGTAGGCTATTCTGTGCTATTCAGTGTTTCGGAGCAGCAAACCGTTTATCATTGCGCTGTGTGAAATACAGACTGAACGGCGGCTCAAAACCGCTGTATGAGCATGATACGGAAATTACAGCTCTCGGCTGGATAAAAGAAGCTATTGTCACGCTAGTAGCCTAACGTTTTGATGGATGATGATCAAGTATAGATGATTACAGTGACATACAGTATCGTGCATTAGGCGCGTGTTTTGTCCATTATTTGATGCGCAAACTAACCGTGTGTGTGCGCTCTTGGCATACTGATCACTATAACATCATATGTCTGCTTGAATAGCTCAGTATATTTATGTAGTTAAATACAGCGAGGGTTTTATAGCAGATGCTCGCGTGTTTTGAAGTTTGTGAGGATCAGTGTTGTTCATGTACATGGGCATCAAACGCTCCAAAAAGATTTAAAGAAGTAAAATGTGTAAAGTAAAAGTAAAAGCCTATGTTTGCAGAAAAGAATATGGAATGTTTAAATCTATCTTGAATTTGATTTGTTAAAAAAAGCATGAAAATATAAAGGTTTTAGTGAATAGAAAAGTGTGGGCTTGCAGTATAGATTTGGTTGGAGTAAAAAAAAGTTGAGAACCACTGCCTATTTACACCTGGTCACTTCATGCATTTTCTCTGATCAGATATCTATCCAATTTGTTAAAACGTTTCCATTTACACTTGGCCACATAAATGTGTCTTCACAAAACGGATATAAATCCATTCTTCAATTTTCGCGCTATAAGCAAATTTAACAACATTTACATCAATAAAAGCAATACATAGGCGCTGCATTTGATTAATTCTCAGCTAATTTCAATACCAGAGACCGCAACAGGAGAGAGTGCGGCATCCGCACTGGAAAGATAGGTTGATCTCACTACTTTTAATGAAGATGATTGTGTGTTGAGCGTCTGTGACTTACTTTCAGTTTCATTTGTGGCAGTTTGTGTGTCTGCTTGCTGAAGAGATACTCAGCTACTCATCTGCGGTGAGGCTTGTTGCATTAGCGCTGTCTTACATGACTATAACATGCCATATTACCTAGAAAACGCTTTCACACGTTTATTATTTTAATATTTTGGGAGGAGTACAATTTTCATATGTTGTTTCAACAACCAGATGCATTTACACTTGTTCAGTTTCGTCTGGAATGTGGCCCAGACCACCTCTTGAAATGATTTGAGCGTTCAGATTTAAAATGTGTCTAAAATGCGTTTCGGAGGGCTACTTCCTCGTCCCCCCAAAAAACAGTGTCCTGCAACCTATTCTAGATCTCAGAATCCTGAATTACACCCTGGTAAAAAGGTTGTTCAGGATGATCACATTGAAACAGATCCTCTCGCAAATATGCCCAGGGGACTGGTTCATGTCAATGGATCTGAAAGACTCTTACTTTCATATCCAGGTAGCCCCCCATCACAGGAGATTCTTGATATTCACATTCGAGGGGGTGGTGAATCATGCTGTCGCCCTGGTCGGTGCTGAACCTCGAAGTCATACTCTTTGAGGATCTCCAGCCACCTTGCCACCTGACCCTCTGGCTGGCGGAAGTTCAGCATCCAGGTGAGGCTAGCGTGGTCGGTCCTCAGTGTGAACTTGGTGCCCAAGAGGTAGGGCCTAAAATGACGAACCGCCAGGACCACCGCTAGCAACTCCTGCCGGGTGACGCAGTAATTTATTTCCGGACGACTGAGGCTGCAGCTATAGTAGGCCACCACTCGCTCTCCAGCCTCCCCCCTCTGGCTGAGCACAGCACCGACCCCCACGTTACTGGCGTCAGTGTCCACAAGGAAAGGTTGGTTGGGATCAGGTTATGCCAGGACAGGAGCGTGGATGAGAGCGGCTTTTAGCTGCCGGAAGGCTGCCGCACAGTCCTCAGACCACCCAAACCGCCGGCCCTTGTTTGTCAGCTGATGTAAGGGGCTGGCGATAGTTGCAAAGTCTCTAACGAACCTCCTATAATAGGAGGCCAGGCCCAGGAAGCTCCTCAGCTCAGAGATGTTAGTGGGTGGAGGCCAGTCCCTCACCGCGGCCACCTTTGTTGGGTCGGTGGCCACCCCGCTCTCGCTAACCACGTGCCCCAGGAAATGCGTCTGGCGGGTGAGCAGGTTACACTTGGTCGGGTTCAACCGCAACCCGGCACTATGGATGGCTGTCAGGACCTCCCGTAAGTTGTGAACAGCCTGGTCAAAGTCTCTGGCATGGACCAACAAATCGTCCAAGTAGACCACACAGCGGGTGCGGGGAATGTCTTTAAGGACATGCTCCATCAGCCTTTCAAAGGTGGCTGGGGCATTACACAGTAGGGCTGTGCGATTAATCGAAATCGAAATAAAATCGTGATTTGAGCTTGCGCGATTTCTAAATCGCTTTATAGCACGATTTTTTCTGCGCCCCCGCCCCAACCTCCTGCAGTATGCTATCCGAACCAATCAGAATGCAGCAGAACAGAACAGACCGGGCATACAGACAGATAGTGTGCTAAAGAAACAGGGAAGATGAGTTCAGAACAGGATAAGGACTTGGTGGCCAACAAAAAATGCATGTTGCATGTAGAGCACGTGGAGCGGGGAGCGAGCGATCATATTTCCTTCAGAGCGGAGAGCGTCTTTCTGAAGATCCCGCTCCGCTCGCTCAATACACTCAGCGCCGCTTGCTCAGCCCCTTTGGTAATTTGTTAATTCCAGAATCTGTGGAATAGGCTAAGCAATAGTTTGTCTAAGCCAGTGGTTCTCAAACTTTTTTGGTAATTCCCCACTTTAGACAAGGGGGAATTTTAAAGCCCCACCTGCCCCCATCACCCCAACACAATGCTAATGAAATGCGCAACAAGCTTAGCATGTTCCAATTTATTGAACTAACAAGTAGTATCAGAGTAACAAGTTGTATCTAAAATACAAACTATATACATAAAATAACAGAAAGTTCAAAAATAAAGAAATTAAAAGTGCAGCTGTGTCATAATAACTTGCATGAAATTAAACAATTATATCATAATTGTTTTTTTCAAGGCGACTGTTATTTTATAACATTCCGCTTAATGTTTCCATGGCGACGCGTCATATTTGTCACGTGACACACCGCAGCCACAATAACACTGTATGACAGATCGGCAATTTCCTTTTCCTTTTTATTTCAAAATATTCACAAACTTGCTTACCATGTCATCAACTATCTGATATTCCGATTCTCAAACATGTGTAAGTGAGTGTGTTTGGTCGTTTAAAAACCTTTATAAATAATCTTAAACTATAACGTGAGATGGGCGCCACCATGTTTCTTTGCGACTCAGTTCAGAGAGTCCTGTCTGTCATCAGTTTCTCCCGAAATACATGCAAGAAAGTGGCCGGTGAACTCCGAGAAGAATAGAGTGAACTTTATAGTTACTTCCACTATGTTTGTCTGATGTGAATAACACACGTCGTCAAATTATATTTGAATAGATTGTTATTGCTGCTTCCACAGACATCAGTGTGTATTTTACAAACTCCAAATGTATTGTTTTACTAGTGCTTATGTGTATTTAAATGGCTGAAACCTAAAATAAACATTATTAGGTTGAAAACAATGCATAGTTGTGATATATGACAGCGCTGAGCGCGTCCCTCTCTGGCTCAGCGCCAACCAACGCGCGAAAGCACAATTTGAATCTGGCAGTTATGTCACGTGACTGAACATTCTAAATCCCATATCTGGGACCGTACTCTCAGGAGCACAGAAATAAAAATCCCATATATGGGACCAAACCGGATACCGCTCAAAAGGTTAAACATTTCATTTGTAACCATGAATACAAAAATTAAGCTGAGATGACGTGTTGAACACACACACACACACACACACACACACACACACACCGCGCAGTCACTCTCTAGTCTAGTGCGTGGTCTTGTTCCAGATTCCGGAAGATTTGATCTCACGTTACCATATAAGGCATAAAAAGGAAAATTTCCTCCCGTTTGGCGCGCCCCACCTGTCACGTCTCTATTCCCCACCAGTGGGGCACGCCCCACAGTTTGAGAAACGCTGGACCAGGCCAATCGTCCTGAAATCCTACGAGTATGATAAATTGGTAGGTATACTTTAAAATACATGTATACAAATTTCTTCATCATCATGTATGTATTATTGTAATGTTGCTTGCTCACTTTCCTAGTAAACTAGTATTTTCCTTCTGCAGTGACACTAGTAGACCCAGGGGAGGACTTACCCATTAGGCAAAAGTAGGCGACTGCGTTGGGCACCCAAATGTCAAGGTCCCCCTGAAATGCTTTTAATATACGAGAAGCACGGACACGCGATTGGTTGCTGTTTACAGTGTTTATTACCAGACAACCGTCTGCATGTCCGAGTTGAACGTGCTTCTTGTGTATCCTGCTTGTAGCAAATTATGCAACTGAAGCTGACTGCCGCGCGAGCGCGAGGTCTCTTTCCCAACGCGCGCACACCTCTCTCTTTGCGTCTGCTCTGCTCAGCGAGACTGAAACGAGTTGTGCTTTTATTTAAACACAGATATGTTGCTTCTCTAATTTTACATGCAAGTATAGACCAAATAACAACACATCTATTGTCTTTATCTTATGTGCAGCCTATTTGATTTTATCAAACGACAGCATGATTTTAAATCAGGAGTTTTGTGCAGATTAACATCTTGGAAAGGAGAGCTGCATGTAGTCTTAATGGGTCGTGTTACAGTCACTTTTTCATATTCATCCCGTTGTCTGACAACAGAAAAATATACCAATGAAAACTGTTTTATTGAGAATTTAGCTGCATCAATATGTACAGTATGTGACACAGAGAGGCAAACAAATGTAATAATAAATCATAAATGTAAATTTTGCATGTTCAGAAGAAGAGCTGCCCTGTCCAGCAAAAGTGTAAACAGGTTTGTGTCAGTAAATTGCTCAGCGCAAAGAAAGAGAAGTAATGGGAACCTGGTATTTCTTTTTTCATGTGTCTAATAGACATGAACAAGTTATTTGAAAAACATATATGACCTATGAAACATGTCTACTTTTCATGCTCTGTTAACTATGGTTTCACTAATAATAAATATATATATATTGCTTAAAGCGTCCATATTTGTCCATGTTCATGATGATTGGAATATTAAAAATTGAAAGATATTAATTTAAGGTACATTTAGAACAGATAAAAATGTGCCATTAAGTTGTGATTATTCGTGAGTTAACGCATGACAATCATGTGATTAATTACGATTAAATATTTACATTTAGTCATTTAGCAGATGCTTTTATCCAAAGCGATTTACAATTGGGGAGTACATAAAGTGATTCATCTTGAAGAGGCAAACATACAGAGGAAGTGCCAATAACACCAAGTCTCAGGCATTGTTCAAATAAGTATGAGGTAGCACGGGAAGGAGAGAAAGATTAAGTATTTTTTTTAAGTTTAATTTGAAGTCAAGTAGTGTTGAAAGAGATGAGTTTTCAGTTGTTGCTTGAAGATTGACAGGGATCCAGCGCTCCGGATGGGGGGGGGGAAGATCATTCCACCGGCCAGGAACGGTGAACGAGAATGTTCTGGAGAGTGATTTTGAGCCTCTTTGTGATGGTACCATGAGGCGACACTCACTAGCAGATCTCAGACTTCTGGAGGGGATGTAAATTCGTAATAGTGAGTGGAAGTAGGAGGGTGCTGAGCCTGTGGTTGTTCTATATGCAAGCATCAGTGTCTTGAACTGGATGCGAGCTGCAACTGGTAGCCAGTGCAAGGAGATAAAGAGAGGTGTAACATGGGCTCTTTTGGGCACGTTGAAGACCAGTCGTGCCGCTGCATTCTGAATCATTTGTAGAGGTTTGATTGTGTTTGATGGAAGTCCAGCTAGAAGAGCATTGCAGTAGTCCAGTCTAGAAATGACAAGGGCCTGGGCAAGAAGTTGTGCAGCATGCTCTGTCAGAAAGGGCCTGATCTTTCTGATGTTGTGTAGTGCAAACCTGCAAGATCGAGCAGTCTTTGCAATGTGCTCTTTGAAGGTCAGCTGATCATCAAAGATTACACCAAGATTTCTGACTGAAGCTGATGGGGTAATTGTTGATGAACCTAACTGAATCGTGAAGTCATGCAGTTGGAGTGGCAGGGAAAAGAAGAAGCTCAGTCTTTGGCAGGTTGAGCTGTAGGTGACGTGCAGCAACCGTTGGATTAAATATTTTAAATCAATTGACAGCACTAAGTTAAAATGACTAAAATTAAATGTAGGCTTACGCTGGTAACTCATCAGTGGACTTTCCTCTTCAATATAGGCTATATTTTTCACACTTTTCTCATTCTTGCTAATTCAAGTTTTTATATGAAAGTACCTCTGAAGGAAACCGATTGTCTTCAGAAAAGTTTGGATGGCATTTTCATTTTACCTGATAAAGTATTATTTATAGAGGGTTTCAACGGCAATAACATAAACAAACGTTACTGCGCATGCGCGTGTTTATGGCCCTAACTTAACTTCCGGTAAACATCCAAATAGAATCAATAACAACAGTTAAGTCCCTCTGGAGGAGATCATTTTTTATAACAAGCAAAATATGTTTTCTTTGTAAATCAGACGGACTGAGATGCAGTGATAACTACTTGGACGGACTTATTAAAAATGCTAATTCACTCTCTGCCAGCAGGAGACGCTTAAAAGCATATCCCACAACACAACAGCCTGAGCCCAACTTCATTACTAATCACTTTAACTGTGTTTGTAGCCAGCACCACTAACCAGCCCGATATACAAACACAGACCGAAAGTTAACTTCGGTCCGGGTGCGTGCGCCCCATGAAACCGTCTATAGGCTGAGCACTGCTTTGTTTACAGCCGTTACCAGAGGAACCTCTATATTTCTGATTTTCCAAAAGCACCTCAAACTGGCTGAGAATGAATGTAAATTTTCAATAATACAGTCTGCAGTCTGCAGAGTAGGGTCTAAAACAGTTCTAGGAATGATCCGTGACGTAAGTGTACGCTGATTGGCTAGACGCGTATGAAAACGCCCTCACCCGCCATGATTTAAAACCCTGTGTAAATTTATACAGGTGCATCTCAATAAATTAGAATGTGGTGGAAAAGTTCATTTATTTCAGTAATTCAACTCAAATTGTGAAACTCGTGTATTAAATAAATTCAATGCACACAGACTGAAGTAGTTTGTCTTTGGTTCTTTTAATTGTGAAGATTTTGGCTCACAATTAACAAAAACCCACTGGATTTAGTCCATTTTACTAGGGATCACCCCGAGTTAATCGCCGGTCATAAAGAAAAAAGCAAGTGACGACACTCGAGCTGATATACCTCTGATGTCCCTTAAAACAGAAGGAATTTCTAGACTGACCTATATTGCGTCAACTATACATTTAGACAATAAAACTGTTAAAAATATTGATCAGACTTTATTTATTTTTTATGGAATAATCATGTGCACTATATTCGTAAATCTGTTGTCGTAAATTCCCTTAAAAACGGTGGACTTGACTTTTTGGATTTCTCTACTTTAAATGGCACTCAAAATTAGTTGGTTAATTTTGTCTGAATGAACCTTCTTTGTTTAATTTTATTCCCAATTTTACATTTGACCAACTCGGGGGTCTTTCTTTTTTGCTAATGTGTGATTATAAAATTGAGAGATTGCCAGTGAAATGATCTACGTTTCATGCGCGAGCCTTGTTGGCTTGGAAACTGATCTACAAGCACAATTTCTCTCCACAGCATTATTTTGTTCGGAGCAGTCGTTGTATTCTGTATAAGCACAAGAGTACTGGTTTGATAAGGGTATTGTTTTAGTATCTCATTTGTTAAACGCTCAAGGGTATCTTATGACTCCCAAGGAATTATCTCTTGTTCTCTCTTATTCAGAGATGTGATATTGTTGATATGCCCATAGTTAATAGCTGATACAATGTGGTCAAATTAGTTTTTCACAGACTAAAAATAACAAATCTATTAGCTCTCTGTTTTAAAGGAGGTTGCTACCAAGCCTTGCTCTATTGCTTATTGGACTTCATTTGTTAGAAACAATAAATGGGAAAGTGTTTGGTTATTACCTCAAGTGTTTTGATACAAACAAGGTAAAATAAATCTCTTTGAAAAGTATTCATATATTTTAAACATGTTCTGAGAAAGTCTAAGAAGGATATTGATGTTAACTGCTCTTTGCACTGTACCCCACATCTTCTGGCACTGTAGTTATGTTAAAAAGTTATGGTATGATGAAAAGCTACTATTTAATTTTAATTTACATTTTGAAAGTTTTGTTTAGTTTTATCAAGATAATATGAATAATGAAGCTTTTGTTATTAATCTATTTATTTCATGAGTTAAGTTTCACATTCATAAGTGTACATTTTATAACAGAAAACCTTGTTTGACAGTGTTTTATACAGAATTGGAAAGCTATTTTTGTACTATTCAGATGTTCCTGTGGCTCAGTGGTAGAGCATTGTGTTAGCAGCGCAAAAGGTCATGGGTTCAATTCCCAGGGAACATGCATACTGATAAAAACAAATGTCTGTTTGTGTTCGGTCTTAAAAATATTTGAGTAATGTAAATGTCATGCATGATATTGATTTTAATCCATTTTTTGTGTCTCCCTGGCTTTATGTTATCTGTTGTATTGTTCTATTTCTGTTGTTTAAAGAACAATACAAAAAGAAATGTAAAGGTATTCACGGCAACACATCAAAATAAAAGTCTGGTTTATTTTGAAGACATTGCAGCAGAAATATATTAATATTGTCCAGTGGAATGTACATTATAATACTATTAAAATGATTATAAATTGATTTTTTTAAGGAATGATCACACATTTCCATGTTTTCACTTTAATAGTAAATCCCCTTTGTTTGCCAAAAAGTAGAATTTTCAATAATTTAAAGATAAATAAAATTAATGTCTTCATTTGATAACCAGATACACAACACAGAATTTCTGAGGAAAAAGAAAACATTTCATAAGGCTATTTTAAGAATAAATAATAGAACATTAGGTGACAGAAAATAAAGCATAACTTTATAATTGTAATTGTCTTTAATCATAGTTATAATTATTATAACACCTAAAATACGTTGCGTGTAAAGTGTTTGTTTCAGGCAGTTGAAGGGTGGGTACATTATGTGCACATGATCAGGATGGTACCACCTCCGGGCCAGAAAAACCCTGAATATAAATAGTGCATGTAGTGTGATGTAGGGGTGTACTCACTTTTGTGGCCAGCGGTTTAGACATGAATGGACCGCTAATGTACACAGTTATACAAGCTGTACACTCACTACTTTACATTATAGCAAAGTGTCATTTCTTCAGTGTTGTCACATGAAAAGATATAATAAAATATTTACAAAAATCAAGTGAGTGAGATCTTTACCAGTTGACACTGCTATCAGCCATTTTGCATTTGACCTTTCCCCCCCCCCGACACATTTTGAAAGACAAATAAATGAAAATAAATGTATTAACATTTTCCAGTCATAATGTGTGATTTCTTAAAAAAGCATGCTTAGTGATATTAGATTTCAAGAAGTGAAGATCACCAAAGTATTAAAAGACTATTGACATTTAATCATCAGACATAACTTTCAAACAAGACATATTTTGCACCATTGGAAAAACATTGGCATGTAAAGATTTAAACAGTAGTGGATATGTAGTTAAAAGGACGTGTTTGAGCGCATACACACTCAAAGGAAGCAATGATCGCCCTCAGATTAGGGGCAGTGCAAATCAAACAATAAGCATTGGCTAGTAAGGATCCTCATAAGTGAGGATTATCAGTTAATAATGCAGACAGTATCTGAAGAGGGCCACACAAACAGGACTCAAACATACCTTTTAAACTTTAAATTCAAAAGGATTACTCGCCCACTTACAATACAGTACGGTACTGCGACGCCATATCTACTTTTGCACTAGAGGAGTTTTCTTCATCTGAAAACAGCCTCGTGTGTTTATGGGTTTTATGGTAATACATACATATTTCGAACTAGGTTTTATGAGTTTTAAACAATACTGACCTCAGCAGTCTCTTCCTAAATATGTACGGAGAGAGAGGTATCAAAATGTCTTCGTATTGCATCACAATGCAAAATAAATCCAGACTGCTAGCTATTGGCCACAGGAAAACAGTCACAGTCTGAATGAGTCCTCGAAGATTAAAACAAGCTCAATAAAAAGATCCGCCAAAGACAGTGATATACAGAGGAGTAATGCATATGATTGACTTCTTTCTCTCTCTCACACACACACACACACACACACACACACACACACACACACACACACGTTTGAATTGGATGAATGTCTCGAAACATGTCACATTTCACCCCAAAATCAAAAGAAAAAGGTAATTCATAAAAGGAATTATATTGTACATGATAAACAAGAAACCGTTTATTTTGTAATATTATAATTAAGCACATGTCCCCTCCAGTTCTCATTACAGTAATGCATCCAGATATTCTAATTTGTAGTTTGCTGTAATTTAAAGTTCTTATTAAAGTCTCGTTATTGCTATACAGATTTTTTTATTGTTATTTGATTCATTTATTTACCATGCTGCTTTTAATTCAAGATTAAAGATAGGATAGCAAACACTAGTAAAAAGTATAAATACTTCACAATTTACACATAATAAATACAATTTCCGCAGGTTTTCATATATGAGTATTAAAAACAATATAGTCATGAACAGGCTTAATTTAATCTCACTTTGTTTTTGGGGTGACGTGTGATCTGGACATCCCACAATGTAAAAAACAAACATCCTAGAAATACCTCCAACTAAAATATTGGTATGTCATATTTCATCAGAGACGTCCATGTGTTCTCATCAAAGCATGATAATAATCAGTCCAACAGGTCTATGACATCAGGGAATGCCAGTGATTGTCCCGTGGCTCTAAAAGATGAGCAATAGACTTGATAACATTCAGCATTACAAGAAAATCCCCACTCTTCCCAATATATGTGGCTCTCTAAAACCAGGCTTTCTGGAATGATCCAGGGTTCGGAACGCAGTCATCTCATTCAAGGATTGGTGCGTTCTTAAACCGCTAAAGTCAATCAGGATCCCACTAGGAAAATAAACACGAAACCAATGCTGGTGTTAAAACAAATGAGCAAATAACAGGGGGCAGATTCAATACTAGATTACTAGATCTAGATTTTATACTGAGTAGTGTTGCTAAGATCACTATTGTGAAGGACCAGATCATTTTGAGGAATGCAATGCCTAAATTACTTACCCTACATATTAGGGGTCGACCGATTATCGGTGCCGATATTAAGCATTTTACCGATTATCGATATCGGCCATTTTCAAAACAGATTTGCCGATATTATTTTTTTTATTATTATTATTATGCAAACAAACATACTATTTACAGGTGACATTATTTATTGGTGAATAAATAATACAGGTGAAACTATTTAATGTTTAAATGCACTATTTGGCTCGATGCAGCCTGTCTGAGCTCAACACTCTGAGAGAGTGAGGCGATCTCTCAATCTCTGAGAGCAATCTCCGCCCACCGCTCATCTGATATGTAGAGAGTCACGAGTCCGACCAATCAACGCGGAAAACTGAAGGCAGTCTCACACCGAGAGCACTTGCTAACTGGAGCTGCCTCAGTGATCACGCATCAGTTGTCTCTCAAAGGTACAATACGATTGCAAAATCACATCACACATCCACTACACTGAAGTTGCAAAACACCTCAATATAACCTATGATGTCCCCGATGCGGAAAATGCGGGCGAAATGCAGTCATAAATGGAATTTACCGTATAACGCGGAATGTAAGTTTGGATGAATTAATCAAAAGTAGGTCAGTACACTTAAATCGACTCGGCGCTATGGACTAGTATCTATAAATATTAAGCTGCAAAACACTATTTAAATATGAATCCTGCATGTTCTGCATCTCTGTTAATGAATGACACAGACGTGCGGTTTCATTTACTGCACACATACATACTGAAGCGCGTGCTGCGGTGTTTTCAGCGTCTGCCGTCTCACTAAATGAGGACATAAATACATGAACAACATCCCCAGAACTGCTCGCAGAGTCACTTCATGAGCATTTGACCGTTTCATTTGAGTAAAACGATCGTCATATCATATATACATAGGCTACAGAAACTTAAAAGGTCCTCATGGCAACCTGTCAAAATATAAGTTCGGTTTAGCCGAATATATTACTGTATACGTAATACAACTACAACAATTATTACAACTTTTGTTGAGAATAATCACACAATACGCTATTTCTTCCATGTTTTAATTTTAATAGTAAACTCATTTGTTTGCCAAAAATAAAGTCTAACTCTCATTTGATTAAAAGATAAATTAAATTAATGTTTTATGCCTTCATTTGCACTGTACTGTAAATTAAAACCAACAGAAATGTAGTTGTTATTAACAGTTTTCAGAATTAAAGACATGTTTAAAAGCATTTAAAGAACGTTTTTTTGTCAGAGCTCTTGTTATTATTAATTTTGGCATTCATTTTCATTTTTACACCAGACACGTATATCGGTTCAAAATATCGGTTATCGGTCTACTTGATCTGTAATAATCGGTATCGGTCCTGAAAAACACATATCGGTCGACCCCTATTACATATGAGCTAATAGTAATACTTACCTTCAACCATAAAATCCATACTCACCAAATATTCATCCCCTCCAGTGATTATGATTCTGTCCTAATAATGACTGAAGGTCCATTTTCATCTGAAAATAACATTGGATTGAGAGAGTTGTTTACAAATCCCTTCAACAATATAAACCGACACTCACATTTACTATTAACAACGACTTCTGTCTCAAACTCCTAATTACTGCTTATTAAAGGTTAAGGTTGTTAAATGTGTATATTGGGTAGAATATGGTCATGCAGAATATGTGTTTTATAAGTTCTAATAAACAGCAAGGCATGCTAATAAGCAACTAGTTAATGGTGAGAATTGGTCACTATACTAAAATTTTTACCAAATGACTAAATATCAACTATTACTGAACTCAAACATCCATAAACCCGGTATTGTTTAGGTATTGCACTGCACCTGTATTAGATATAGCAAATCTATTTGAGATCCAAAAACAGCTACAGACTGTAGCTGATTATTACATATTTCTTCTCATGGAAATGGACAATAAAACACTAAGTTTGAGTTGGAATGCAGTATGGGTGTGCGATATATATCGTAATTGTTGTTTTAACAATGTGTAATTTGACAATATCGAGTATTTTGCAAAAACCCAACTAACACCTACAAAGTGCACGCATTAGACGCATACAATAGCCTACGTGGTGATGAAGGGGTTAAACACGCGCATTCACGGCATGATTCAGTTTATTAAAATGCATTAAGAATGATCGCAAAATTCAAGATATGGGGGCAGAAAATGTATATATTTACATTTCATATAGTTAATATCACACGAAGGGTGCTGTATTTCTTCAAAAATAAGCATGATTACAAATGTGATATTGATTTTATAACAGTTCAATAAACAATAAGTCAATATTAAGAGACTTACGTTTTAGACACCATATTGCCTGGTTTTGCTGCATTTCGCCAACAAAAAATTATTCCAAACAGCTACAGCGATGTTTTGAGTCTCAGTGATTCGTTCATGAATTAATCATTCGTTTAAATGATTCGGTTCAGTCTCAATGACTCACTTGTTAAATGATTTGGTTCAGTCATAGTGACTCATTTGTTAAATGATTCGGTTCAGTCATAGTGACTCACTTGTTAAATTATTCATTCGTTTAAATGATTTGGTTCAGTCGCAATGACTCACTTGTTAAATGATTTGGTTCAGTCATAGTGACTCACTTGTTAAATGATTCGGTTCAGTCATAGTGACTCACTTGTTAAATTATTAATTCATTTAAATGATTCGGTTCAGTCTCAATGACTCACTTGTTAAATGATTTGGTTCAGTCATAGTGACTCACTTGTTAAATGATTTGGTTCAGTCATACTGACTCACTTGTTAAATGATTCGGTTCAGTCATAGTGACTTACTTGTTAAATGATTCATTCGTTTAAATGATTCGGTTCAGTCGCAATGACTCACTTGTTAAATGATTCGGTTCAGTCGTAGTGACTAACTTGTTAAATGATTCATTCGTTTAAATGATTCGGTTCAGTCGCAACGACTCACTTGTTAACAATGACGTGCTGCCACCTGCTGGAGGTTTAATTTCAAATTTAAAGTCTATTTTCATTTTTACAATAATTTTAAATATCAGTATTCAATGTTTTATGTTTAAAATGTCAAGATGTCATGCATGTGTAACTGGTTAAAGCACTTGATGTCCCTCTGAGCTGCATTAAACAGTGTGTGAACACATCTAAACACCTTCAGATGCAACTTATGCAGAGATTAATTTTGATAATACTGGTTTCATTTGTTTGGGAGCAGACTAAATGTGTATCATCTTAATTGACTGGTTAAATGTAACAATTTGACTCAAAAGATGTACACTTAGAAACAAAATGGCTTTATTAAAAGGTAAAATCGAATTAAACTTAAATGAAAAGATTAATTAAATCACTGAGCACACATAATATGAAGAATATCATAAACTGCAGCTGTGCAGAGTATTCAGATATCAGCACAATAACACACTCTGCAAAATATCATCTAATTATCATTATCGACAAAATCCCCAAAAATATAGAGATTTAAAAATGTGCGCAAAATATACGCAACTACGGCTCTGTGTATTAAATGCCGCTCCATTTGAAAACAGCTGATGGAGATTTACGGCTAATCACAGAACCATCTTTACTGATGAGATGCGCAAGATTATCACATGCAATATATCGTGCAGCCCTAGTGCATAAGTATGTGAATTGGGACACTGTCAGTATTGCTATTGATGATGGTCATTATTGGAGAATAACAGACCTCAGAATGTCACAACTGACCAATCAGAATCAAGCATTTCAGAGCTGTGTAATGAACTGAATTCTGCACTGAAACAAGTGTTCCTAATCCTAACCGGATGCCGAGGACTTGTGATTGAGATCTGTCCACATGTAAACACACTTGCTCTGAGCAAACTGGCCGTATAGTTCAAAAGAGAGTGCGGTTTCATTCCTCTTTTGCAGAGCATGTTGTTGAGCACTGGCAGTTAAAGCAGCGGTTCTCAATTTCAGTCCGCTCTGCACGTTTCGCGTGTTACTCCTATCGCTTCAGACGTTTGTTCTATTCAAACGTAAGTGCCCTGCGAAGTGGACATCACAGGACATTCTGCCATGATTCCAGTTCGATGCGAACATATATAATCCATTCAAAGTGCATTGAACTGTGCAAGACGTGAATTTAAATTGTATATATTTACAAAGGTATATGATGTTACACTCGTCTGTGCTTAAAGGCCTTGCGGAGCGCAAATCCATAAATGAATGTTCCGAGGGGGAAGTAAACTTCAACTGATTTCCCTGCTCAGAGAGTAGGGAGCAATGGACACTGTGTAGGGCGCATGTCAATCAGAACACAGTTCATGCACGGAGCGCACTTCTAACGAGCGGATTATCTGAATCAGGTGTGTTAACTAAGAGAGACATGCAAAATATGCAGGGGGGGGCGCGAGGACTGGAATTGAGAACTGCTGATTTAAAGTATGTTTACACAGCAGAAGGTCTTTCATCTCAAAAGATGAAGACAGTTTGATTTTTTATGATACAAGCCTTTTAAAGAAGCACAATTAAATTAATTCACTGCCTACAGACTTGATGTTCCAAAATGACAATGAAGTGCAATTAAATTGTAGAAGAACTGAGATTCAGTGGCACATTTCGTATATCAGATGTGCCTGAAGTACAAAATCACATATTAAGCTTTGGTTGCTGTATTTAACAATGTTTTTCAAGTTGAATGCAATCTCACCTGCGCTTTCTTCATCCGATCCAGCGTCCTCCATCCAATTCCCCTCATTGGCCAATAAAGGATTCTCAGATTCTTGCAGGGTCCTCAGCGGGAAATAATGCCCATCACCCTGACTATGACAGACAAACACACGGGAAATATTTACACTACCGGTCAAAGGTTTTTGAACACTAAGGGTGCGTCTCAATCAGCTCCCTATCTAGTGAATCAGTACACAAGTTTGTTCACTGGTAAGTTTCCGGACTCACTGCACGTTAGGACAGCGAGCACTCGAATTCCAGTGACATGATTACGTACAACGGACAACATAGTAGAACGTCACCACTTGAGTTAATAAACAACAGAAGGGACCGATCTCTTTGTTATTCTTGTATTCTCTTTAAACACATCGTTCTGTTAACATGTTCTTACAACATTTCAGCCGATTTTTTTATTATAAATGTTTAAAAAAAATGCGTTCATTACCTGTCTAGCGATGTGTGTTTATGTTGAAATAGCATCCTATTAAATAGAACTAATTATGTAGAAAAAAATATATATAATAATTTCAACGATTTTTTTCAAATCGTCTATCGCGTGTCATATTTATTGAGTGGCTGGCTCGTGTGGTTTATGTTTCACTCTTCAGAAATGTGACATTATTTACATACTGAACGCCGATGCTCCCTAGTTTTTGCGGTGCATTGTGGGATTTTTCAGGGAGCGAATGTTCTGGTGCACTGGAAGGATTTCGCAACTGAGACAGCCCTTAAAATTGCCGACTCCCTGATCAGTGCCCTGACTACTGAACAAGGGAGCTGATTGAGACGCACCCTATTTGAATGTTTTTAAAGACATCTCTTCTGCTCCCCAAGCATGCATTTATTTGATCCAATGTACAGCAGAACTGTACAATTTAGAAATATGTGTTTTACTATTTAAAATAACTGTTTTCTATTTGAATATATATTAAAATGTAAAAAGGGAGAAAATTGTAGCGCTCTAATTGTATTATTGTTTTAGTCCATATACTGCAGGTGCGTAAAGCCAATGGGATGCTTGAAAATAGCCAGGAGGATGGCTAACTGCACACTAATCCACTCAAGACTGAAAAAAAGTCTACAAAAACATTTGTTTTATTTTATAAAATTGCATCGTGGAAAAAGTGCAAAGTGCATGCGAGTTAAAAACAGATGGAGACGAGCAAGCAAGCAGACGTTTCAGCACATTGCTATCTTCAGCGCTCACTTAAACAACATTCACCCTTTTTAAGTAGATAGATAACCCTCGATTATCACAAGTAGAACTCCAAAGATGTTTTTACTCAGCCAAGTTAAGGCTGCTCTGTGCCTGCTCAAAATGCAGTGTAAAGCCGTAATGCCGCATCAAAGCATGGCTAAATTATGCCAGCTCTGACCCACTTTAGCCCCTAGTATAAAAGCATACAGTTCTATTTGCATACAGTTGCATCTGTGTAAATGCACTTAAGGCACCCTCTGAGCAGCATAAAACAATCTGTGTAAAGACACCAAAATACAACTTCAGAAGCGCTTCTGTGCCACCTTTGCTGTGTAAATGTGGCACAAGAAAGTCTAATCATTCACACATGTAGCAGAATATTACAAGTGCACAACTGCAAAGAATGAAGAAACATCATGAAGGATTTTTGGCTTTAGAACATTTCCTTGATTTGCACAACGATGATAATGGTCTCTCGACCAAATTTATCATTGAAATGGCTGAAACGGTACTCACTAAAAACTATTTCTTATTTGAAAATCAATATTATTTACAGATTGAGGGCACTGCCATGGGGGCCACTATGGCACCTGATTATGCTAATTTATATGTGCTTATTATGGAGGACAGATATGTTTTCAACAATAATAATTTATTTGACAACATCATTCTGTTTAAAAGCAACATCAATGATTGCTTTGTCATCTACAAAGATGTTGAAAGTGGCTTGTTCTGTATATGAACTGTCTTAGGCCATCAGGTGGGGTCACTCATGCCAATTTTTGGGATACGTTTATATCAAATATTCTCCTCTCTTTATAGAAAAGACATGGCTAAGAGCAGTCTCCTTCATGCTAAGAGTGCTCACCCTTAAAACGTGCTTTACCTTATAGCCAGTTTTTAAGACTCCATCATATTTGTTTTGAGGCTAAAGCCCAGAACCTTTATATGGACTTTAAATCACGGGGTTTTCCTAATAAGTGGCGTGACACTGCACTTGAGAAGGTTTCTAGCCTACGAAAACAGGAGGAAAAAAAGAAACAATTTTTCATGTAGTTTCAAATCCACAAACAGTCCACTGAGCAATGACAGCAAAAGGATTATCAAGAGTCAATGGCACATTATCCAAAGTGATCCCCAGTTATTGAATGTGTTTAGTGATCAACCACTCTCTAATTTGAGGATAAGCTTGTTCATGCTGAGACCTACATCTCTTCTCCGACTACGCAGGGTGACTTTCCATGTCACAACTGTGCTTTAATTACTTATAAGAGTACATATGTTATTTACATTATCATCTGTCTATGGTCTAACTATATGCTGGCAAAACTACATGCATTACGCACAAGAATGATCTTCAATCTTCAATTTCTCGTCACTTTAAGTCTGCTAAGCACTCTTTCCTGGGCATGGAGAGGAATCTGCCTCATAGAAGAGGAGAGAGAGATAAGAAGCTGTTGCAAAGGGAGGCTTTCTGGATCTTTGAACTTAAATCTTTATTTCCTGAGGGTGTGAATGAAGAACTAGAACGCTCTTGTATCTAGTAAAGATTGCTGTATCATTGCTGCATGTTTTCTGCTGTATCTGTTGTTTTTGTAATGTTTATTCATTCTTTGCAGTTGTGCACCTGTAATATTCTGCTACATATGTGAATGATTAGACTTTCTTGGAGTTCTACTTGTGATAATTGAAGGTTACCTGAGATAATCGAATCCAGCTGATCTACTTGAAAAGGGTGAATGTTGTTTGTTAAGTAAGCGTTGAAGATAGCAATGTGCTGAAACGTCTGCTTGCTTGTCTCCGTCTGTTTTAACTAGCACTTTTTCCACAATGTTTTTGTGGACTTTTTCAGTCTTGAGTGGATCAGTGTGCCTCATGGCTATTTTCAATATATCTTAAAATGTCATTTATTCCTGTAATTTAAAAGCTGACTTTTTAGCATCATTACTTCAGTCTTCAATGTCACATGATCCTTTCAGAAATCATTCTAATATTCTGATTTGGAGCTCAAAAATGTATTATTATTATTATGATGTTGAAAATTGATCAAAGAAAATTGTTTCTTTGATCAATAGAAAGAATAGCATTTATCTGAAATAAACTCTTTTGTAACATTATAAAATCACTTTATCATCAATGCCATCCTTGCTAAAAAGGAGTATTCATTTCTATTACCCCCCCCCCCAAAAAAACTAAAATAATTATAATTATACTGACCCCAAGCTTTTGAATGGTATAGTGTATAATATTACAAAAACATTTTTATTTCAGATAAATGATGTTAATTTGATATTTGTTCATCAAAGATTCCTGAAAAAAAAATCAACTGTTATAAATATTGATAATAATAATAAAATGTTTATTGAGCAGAAAATCTGCATACTAGAGGGATTTCTGAAGACTGGAGTAATGATGCTGAAAATTCAGCTTTGGTCACAGAAATAAATTATGTTTTAACAGATATTCACACAGAAAATAGTTATTTTAAATAGTGAAGATATTTCACAATGTTACTGTTTTTTGGATCAAATAAATGCAGGATTGATGAGAGGAAAAAACCTTACAAATATGACTTCAAAAATGTTCGACTGGTAGTGTACATTAGGGTTTTTACAGTGCGGTTATTGTACATTTATGTGCAATGTGATGTTATTTTAAAATGTATATCCATTTAAAAACTACTTTTTTTTTAAGAAAGAAGTTCTGCTCACCAAGGCTGCATTTATTTGATCAAAAATACAGTAATCTAAAATAATGTAATAAATACAGTAACATTGTGAAATATTATGCTTTATATTTTTGTGGAAATATTTTGTATTTAGAGATTATTTTATCTGATTTTTTTTTAGGATTCTCTGATGAATAGGAAGCACAAAAGAACAGCATTTATTTGAAATATTAATCTTTGTAACACTATAAATGTCTTTAGTGTAAATGTTGATCGGTTGAATGCACTCTCTCATCCTTTCAGACTGAGAGTAGTTTTGACATGAGCTCACCTTGTGAACACTGGAATAAACCAGAGCTTTTTATCCTCTCCAAACACCTGCTGGAGGTTTCTGCTGAGCCCAACATTAAAGCCATTCTGCAGAAAACGCCTCTGAAAAACAGGAACGCTCATTGAGGTTAAACAGTCCACACCAGAAATATGAGCCACAGAAATCACTTCTGCTAACCAAAGGTCAAGCTCAAACTATAGCAAGCAAGAATACGGTTTCATGAAGTTTCTGCTCCTCGAAGAAATGCAATGAAAGGGTAATGGAGACGCCAGCAATTCAGCATAAGAAGAAAGGCTTTCTTACCTAGCGTGGATCTGTTTTTAGCCACCAACCAGCAGTGATAGCCAAACAGGAACATGAGACTGACAAAAAACATGAGCGCCACAAACAGCAGGAAGAGCACGTGGAATTTCGCCGTGCCATTGGGAAGTTCTCCCTAACAAAAAAAATGCAAAGACACTTTTCAAATGTATATTTCACAGCAGTGCAACCCTAAACGTTTTTATTTTAAAAAATACTGCACCACTGCACCAAACTGTGCAAATATCATTGTACGTGCCCTTAAAGGGATAATCATCATTTATAACTGAATTATCATTTTGACTGAAATATCCCTTTAAAAGTCTGTGGATCACAACAACATCACGCCAGATCACACACAAATAGCTACAGACACAATACATCACGCAGATCACACACACACACATGGCTACAGACAGCGTACAATACATCAGCAGATCACACACAAATAGCTACAGACGCGCACAATACATCACGCAGATCACACACTACAGACGATAGCGCGCACAATACATCGCGCAGATCACACACAAATAGCTACAGACAGTAACGCGCACAATACATCAGCGCAGATCACACACACATGGCTACAGACAGTAGCGCGACAATACATCACGCAGATCACACACAAGCTACAGACAGTAGCGTGTACAATACATCACACACAGATCACACACACACACATGGCTACAGACAGTAGCGCATACAATACATCACGCGCAGATCACACACACATAGCTACAGACAGTAAGCGCATACAATACATCACACACAGATCACACACACAGGTTTAGGGAACCAAACACATTCATGAAGACAATACATCACGCGCAGATCACACACAAATAGCTCAGTACAATGCGCGCAATACATCACGCGCAGATCACACACAAATAGCTACAGACAGTAACGTGCACAATACATCACGCGCAGATCACACACAAATAGCTACAGACAGTAACGCGCACAATACATCACGCGCAGATCACACACACACACATGGCTACAGACAGTAGCGCATACAATACATCACGCGCAGATCACACACACATAGCTACAGACAGTAGCGTGTACAATACATCACACACAGATCACACACACACACACACACACACACACACACACACACACACACACAGCTACAGAGAGTAGCGTACAATACATCACGCGACACACACACACACACACACACACACACACACACACACACACACACACACACACACACACACACACACACACAGCTACAGAGAGTAACACATACAATACATCACGCCGCAAATCACACACACACTACAGAGAGTAACAGACAATACATCACGCCGCAAATCACACACAAAGCTACAGATACACGCAACGCCAAATCACACACAAAACTACAGACAGTAACGTACAATACATCACGCGCAAATCACACACACATAGCTACAGACAGTAACGCGTACAATACATCACACGCATATCACACACATAGTTACAGACAGTAACGTGTACAATACATCACGTGCAGATCACACACACATAGCTACAGAGAGTAACGCGTACAATACATCACGCGCATATCACACACATAGTTACAGACAGTAACGCGTACAATACATCACGCGCAAATCACACACACAAAGCTACAGACAGTAACGCGTACAATACATCACGCGCAAATCACACACACATAGCTACAGACAGTAACGTGTACAATACATCACGCGCAGATCACACACACATAGCTACAGACAGTATCGCGTACAATACATCACGTGCAGATCACACACACATAGCTACAGACAGTAACGCGTACAATACATCACGCGCATATCACACACAGTTACAGACAGTAACGTGAACAATACATCACGCACAGATCACACACACACAGGTACAGACAGTAACGCGTACAATACATCACGCGCAGATCACACACACATAGCTACAGAGAGTAGCGCATACAATACATCATGCGCATATCACACACAGTTACAGACAGTAGCGCGTACAATAGATCACGCGCAGATCACACACAGGTACAGACAGTAACGCGTACAATACATCACGCGCAGATCACAAACACATAGCTACAGAGAGTAGCGTGTACAATACATCACGCGCATATCACACACACACACACACACATATAGCTACAGAGAGTAACGCATACAATACATCACGTGCAAATCACACACACAAAGCTACAGACAGTAACGCGTACAATACATAACGCGCAGATCACACACACACATAGCTACAGAGAGTAGCGCATACAATACATCATGCGCAGATCACACACACATAGCTACAGACAGTAACGCGTACAATACATCACGCGCATATCACACACACAGTTACAGACAGTAGCGCGTACAATACATCTCGCGCAGATCACACACAGGTACAGACAGTAACGCGTACAATACATCACGCGCAGATCACACACACAGCTACAGAGAGTAGTGTGTACAATACATCACGCGCAGATCACACACACACACACACACATAGCTACAGAGAGTAACGCATACAATACATCACGCGCAAATCACACACACAAAGCTACAGACAGTAACGCGTACAATACATAACGCGCAGATCACACACACACATAGCTACAGAGAGTAGCGCATACAATACATCATGCGCATATCACACACACATAGTTACAGACAGTAGCGCGTACAATACATCACGCGCAGATCACACACACATAGCTACAGACAGCAGCACATACAATACATCACGCACAGATCACACACACATAGTTAGACAGTAACGCGTACAATACATCACGCACAGATCACACACACAGTTACAGACAGTAACGCGTACAATACATCACGCGCAGATCGCGTGCACAAGGCATTTGTCACAGCTCCAGACTTATTTGTTCATTAATGACGTCATCAGTGACTAGTCGACTTCGACTTGACTTTCATCACATAAAAGTCGACTTTAAAATATCAGAAGTCGTTCAACCCCTAAGTATGCATGTTTGAATTACATTAAAAACGTCTAAATGTTACTGGCGTATGCGTGTGTTTTAAGTGCTGATCTGACAGGACTATACATATAGAATTACAGGAATAGATATTGGTCAAAAACTGCATTATGTGCATGCTTATAGTTAATACAGTCAATATGAGCTCCATCAAAACGTCTTGCTGAAACTCACCACCCAGTACTTGAGAAAGTACTGAAACACTGTGGATCCAATGAACACGCAGTAGATCATGGAGTAAGACAGGAACAGCAGAAAGAACTTATAGTTGGAGAATCCCACACAGTTGTTAACCCTGAAGAGCACATCATACAAAGAGGTCACATATCCAGCATTGCAGACAATAACGTAAAATCCAAAATGTAATGATGCTTATGAGATAATATTAACACAACTGGGAACAATAGATTCATAATGTAATAAGTTACCATTTACCAAGGACAATGGTGATCCATTTTCAAAACACATCTACAAAAAAACAGGAACATAGTGAAATCAGGTGGTGTTGCTCAAGTTTAATTAAAATCGGGGTTTTGTGTAGAGAGATCTGTTTTGGTACGGTGCTGGACTTACGTTTCACAGACAGAGCAGTGGTGACAGCGATCCGGCTTTATCACCTGACAGCGGTCACAGAACCTGATAGCTAAAGACACGGAGATAAAGAAGATCACATCCGATCATATCTTTGACTGGCAAGCACTGGCTGTGGAAATGTGCACATTACTAGCCATGTTTCCTTCCAAAGATTTCAATTAAACTTATGTGCAAGACTGGAATATTGCAGAAAACATCTGCGAATAAAGCTGAGACACTGCAGGTGAATAGGGTAATAAAAAAAAACAGTTTTCACCTTACCCAGTTGATTACACTGATAATTGCAAAATTATTTGTGTTACAAGTTTTCTAAAATGTTAGGTTTAGATATGCAAAGGAGTAATTATTTATTTATTTAGTCATTTAGCAGACGCTTTTATCCAAAGTGACTTACAAACAATTTAATTAAATAATGGTTAACTTGTATACATTTCTAGTACAAAAAATCTAAACACTAGATGATGGGAGTTACAAATTATTATTATTTTTTGACATATTACAGTCAAAGTATCTAATTTCTGTCACTTCATAATTCAGAAAATGCTTAGAACGGACAGAAAACACTATTTTCACAATTTTGGGGGGATTTAAATGTTGTACATAATCAAGCAAATTATATGCAGCATCTTACAGAAGTGAGTACACCCCTCACATTTTTGTGAATATTTTCTTATAGACGGTTTGATCATGCGCACGCGCCTGGCCCGATGGTAACTTCCGGTGTGTGTTTGTCTATCGGGCTGTTAGTGGCGCCGGCTACAAACACAGTTAAAGTGATTAGTAATGAAGCTGGGCTCAGGTTGTTGTGTTGTGGGATGTGTTTCACATACATACATTTATTTGTGGTGAACCACCATGATAACAAAACTTTCCCAAAAGGCTTTGTTGAATAAACATGAGCACCTAATTCACGTTTAAAAAACGTGATACATCACTGTATTTCTGAAGGAACACTGTCTTTAGAAAATGTTTGATGTCATTTTAATTTCAGCTAGCATGTTATATGTCTGATAAAGCAGCGTTTGTAAGCTCAGTTTACAGCCGTTACCGGGAGCAAACCTCTTAACGTTAACGTTATTTCTCCCGCTTTTAAGCGCCTCCTGCTGGCAGAGAGTGAATTTGCATTTTTAATAAGTCCGTCCAAGTGGTTATCGCTGCATCTCAGTCCGTCTGATTTACGAAGTAAACATATTTAGCTCGTTACAAAAACAATCTACTCCAGAGGGACTTAGTTCTATTTGGAAGTTAAGTTAGGGCCACAAACATGCGCAGTTGAAACCGTCTATATCTTTTCATGTGACAACACTGAAGAAATGAAACTTTGCTACAATGTAAAGTAGTGAGTGTACAGCTTGTATAACAGTGTAAATTTGCTGTCCCTTCGAAATAACTCAACACATAGCCATTAATGTCTAAACCGCAGGCCACAAAAGTGAGTACACCCCTAAGTGAAAATTAGCGTTTTTCTTTTTTTTTATGCGATATTCCAAAATGCCGATAGAAATAGGAGGATGGAAACATAGGCACTGACAGGTGTCTGTTACCTCCTGACTGAGCGCGCGTGAAGATGGGGAGGTTCTTGGCGATTTCTGTGAGAATCTGCTTCTGAGCATCTGGCCTTTCTTCCATCTCATACCGCTCTTTATCACTGTATGATAAATGGAACTAGAGGAGAAAACAAAGAAAATGATAGAGCACCCCCTTTGCTCATGAGCACCCCCTTTTGCGGCCATTATGTGCCCTAAATCCGCACTTCTGCCAAGCCCACACTGGGGTGAGCTCGCAGCAGACTTGTACCCGACAGTCAAAGCGGCATTACGTCACGAAAGTGCAGACTAAGAGGAAGACCACGAGGGTTTAGGGTGCCATTTGGGACAGGGCCTCAGAAGCGGCGCTGAGCAGAATAATCAGTGAATGACATCAAAGTATCGCGAGAGCGATTAGAATGCATAATGATCCATCTGCTCTCTTATTGTTATCGCGGTACTTTGATGTCATTCTGCGCAGCGCCGCTTCAAGTCGAACACACCCACTGACATAACAGAGGCTATGTTTATGCATCTGGCCCCAAGAGATTCCAGAAATACCGTGGTAAAAAAGCAGTACCACCATAATTTAGAGCGGCTTTGTTATGATGGATATTATGCAGTTCGTTTTTTTTCAGCTGCTAACACACATTTTTCAAAACTTTGCCTTTTTTTCCACTTTAAACACAAATCCAAGAATTGCACACACAATGCAAAATGCCTCCCATCTCTTGCAAAACGATGCACTGCATTCAAAATATCACAAAAGCAAACATTTGCAAACACCTTTGCCATAATATTAATTCCTGTTAGATGTGTGTGCGTTAGTCAAAGGCTGAGCATTAGTCTGGTTTTGGACAGTTGGTGTGTGCGTCTGCTGTTTGAGTGTCAGCTTTCAGAAACTGTGTGACAAGGAAATATTGTGTGTGTAAGCAGTTGAGAAAAAACTATAATTATCATAAAATGTACGCAAAAATAAGTAAATATGAGTAATCAAATAATTTGGGGTAGAATATGAACTACGGGCCTGTTTCATAAAACAAGTTTACCAAATAAACCAGGATTACTTCAGTTACTCTTGACTTGTTTTAACCATCAACTGACAGTAAGTCAGAGTCTGACTTACTGTCAGTTGATTTGGTTAAAAACAAGTCAAGAGTAACTGAAGTAATCCTGGTTTATTTGGTAAACTTGTTTTATGAAACAGGCCTCTGTAGTTCATATTCTACCCCAAATTATTTGATTACTCATATTTTTTTCTCCAGGTTTTACTCCCACATTCGGATCCTTATAAACACTATTTTAGAAACAAATATTACAATCTTAAATCACAGGCACCTGTTTAGACGGTGTAGATGGTGGAGTAAAGATGGCCTTCCAATAGGTCCAACAGAACATTATAAAGCACACGTGGAATATCAACAAATACGCCACTGTGGAAAAACACACATTAGAACTAGTAACAGTCACTTTAGTCATCCGCTGACACACAGAATCACAGTTGCACACTTGATTTGTACTGTTTTGTGGATGTGTTGTACAAACTAACCCCTTGAAAACATGACATTTT